>MQRL01625802.1:0-11728 GCA_001938525.1 Dugesia japonica
CCATCGATCTTTATCCTTTTCTGCAATAATTTTGCTCTCTGAGAAATCATCATACAAACCGTTTGTGTCTCCAACTTATCGTCCTCTGTGATTTGGGTATTTGGAGCTTGTAAACTTGGTGCCATTATTCTTCGATCCATAGTGGATACATTATTTTCTGTTAGCATGGCCATATTCGGGGCTTGTGGTGGGCTCATATATGGGTTGTTATACATCGTGCCTGGTGGTGGTTGGCTCATGGGTTGCCAACCCTGTTGCGGATACGCGTTATAATACATTTGCGCTGGTGCTGGTATGTTTTCTCCCCCTCCGAACTTGAATGCGTTCTTTAGTCGTTGCATTTTGCTGATCTTTTCGTATTGCTGTCTTTTGAATTCCGCATCATATTCCATAGCAGTTTTATAACTGGGTACATGTGGTATTCCGCTGTTTTCTCCTCTATCATCATCGCTACTACTACTACTTTCGTCCTTATTTTTAAACCTTTCCTTGAATTGATTGAAATATGATATTTTCTTCTTAGCATTGCTCATTTCTTCGCACAGTAATCGGAGTTGCATTATGACTTCCTTGTCTGATCCTCGTATTTGYCCGAGTTTCCGAATGAATCTCTTTACTCTATCGATGTCTTTGGAGTGACTATTAAGTACCATGGTTTTAGCTAAGAATAGGAAAATGCCTGTCACCATCTTCCAGTTTACTTTTTTCTCCCTTTTGTATATATCGAAGCATGCGAATAATTGCGTGATTACTACTCGTGCTACCGAGATTATTAACATGACTCCCAACAAGCATGCCATTGCTTGGCCGAATATTATGAATCTTCCCCACATTTTCCTCATAACATTTTCGGTGGCTTTCTGGAAGTGGTCAGCTGATAGTAATGCGTAATAATTTACTCGTCCGTCGATGTTGGTTCCGCTGGTCAATTGTACGATATTTGAGAGAATTTGCATTCTTCGAACCGGGAACAACATATATTCTCGTGCTTTTTCTAAGTCTTCTCTACTGTAAATCCCTCCTTTATTTATGTCGATTGGGGTGAATTACATACCCCCGTTAAGTCGTTACATTGAAAACTTTCGTGGTTCGACTCCTACTGACATTCGTTGTGGGAACCTTATCCATGACTCATCTGTCATTACGTATTGTGGTCCGAATATGTTAGAACAGTTTATGATATTCGGCCTATAGCCCACTGGTGATATTATTCGAGTAATTGGTTGTACATATCTTTTCTCATTGTTGTGAATGATTTCTATTTCGTTGTAGCAGTGTTTTGGGTTTGACGAGAATTCTGCATCAATGGCCTTGCACTTATATAGGTACATTACTTCCCCTACTACTCGACCGAATTGTCCCTTTTCCAATGGGAGTAAAGGAGTGACACTGTCAGGGTTCGTAACTGCCATGGCTAATTTTGTCTTTAATATTTCCTTGTTCAACGTGCAGTCATTCTGTATGAGATCGTGGTACATTCGTCCGATGGTATCTTGCATTCGATGAAATATATTGTCTAGTTTATTGTTGGTGTAAAGATGTAATTTGATGTCTTGTGACATTACCGCTGCTTTCGCTGTTCTTATTCGATGTTCAGATACGAATATTCCTTTATAGTTTGTTTTGAATACTATTTGTCCACACTTCGACATTGAATTTCCTTTTATTAGTCGGATAGTCTCGTCTTGTTCCGAAGACATTAGCACTGTCAGTGTTGTATGCCATTGCTGGTCATATGACTTTGGACCGGTCCTTATGGTTTCCTTGATATTATCTATTCTTTCTTTCATGTTACCTTCCTTTGGTGTTTGGTCAATAGGTGATATAGCACGTTGTCCTTGGTATTCATTGTAATATTAATATTAATATTGCCCGGGAAGCATCAAATATTTTATGTCAATATTCCCCGGTGAAAATTAATGTAAATTTTGCCCGGTCAGCTAATATTAATATTGCCTGGCACTATTAATATTAATATTACCGATGCTGGTCTAATGCTAATCGGGAGAAAATTTGCTTAACTACTTACAAATTTAAAGATTTTCATTAATTAATACAAAAAATTTAATTCCAGGTAATTACGCAATGGTTACATTTATTTAAATTTACACCATGAAAATAAATACATGAAATAGTAAAACAAAAATAAATTATAATTCAAATTTAAATAAATAAAGTTTTCCCGCAAAAATTAAAGTAAAATAGATTAAATAAATTTATGTAAAAATAATTGAACAAAAAATATGAGCAAAAGTCACGTAATCATATCATCCCCGTTAAATGCATATAAAAATCTTTAGGCACAATTAACGTTATCATATGCACACATTATCTATTCTTATCGTCCGGCTAAATTTACGTAAAATTTATACACCGCTAATTCGTAATCACATACACATATATAATCCGCGCACAGGGGGGAGGGCTGTGCCAGTGCTGAACTATCTACCTACTTATATTAAGGTTAGTTAGACTAATAACAAAAATAAGAAATATATTGGTTAATTAATAAGATTGATAGTAGTAATACTGATATCGTGATGGTTAAACCAATAATAAATTCAATCAAGCAATACAAATAATAACGTAATGAATCTGATGGTAATAATGTTGAAAGAAACTTTGCAATACTGTCATCATCGGTGACGATTATAATATGATTTTAACTTAGATGAATTTACTCCTTCGTATCAATAAAATAACAACAGTATAACGATAATTTAATAATAGCTATAGAAAACTTCATAATAATTACAATGCCAGTCATTAGTAATTCTAAAGCTAAGCACTATTCCTTGGTCCACAACACATAGAGGATATTAAGTGTATCAGCTGGCCATATTAGTAATTTTTAGTAGAAGCGCCTATCTGTTGTTACGTGTGATAAACTTGTCAATGGTCTTAATCCATCGTTACTACCCGTGCGTATTTAATCAATTTTTCTTCAGTACTAGAAAGAAAAACAGCTGCGATCCCCACTAGCATTTTTGTCGGGATTCTAACAGTAGATAATCGATTGCAGAAAAATAAATATTTTTGCTCGTACCCACAAAGGCTTAATGGAAAATCAACTCAAGGTAATATCGTGATGCTGATTAGACTCATGTCCATTTTGTTTGTGGGTTTTGTGAGTGTGCTCGATAGATCAGTATCTCTATATTCATAGTCACTAGTACTATCCTGAAATAGACACTACATTCTATCACAACTTCAGCAATGGCAGTGATTATAACTAATAATTTCTAAACCCACCTACAACGAGATAACTATCATAATTTAATGACGAAAAATACGGAATTGAATTGATGATAATAGATGACGAGGATTATTTATCAGATGTGTGGGAAAAGATTTGTATTTTGCTACATTGCCATAAGAAAATTTAGTGAAAAATACTGACTCGATTCTGTAATGATAACATAGATAATCTGGCTAATTTGCCGATTTGTAGAAATAGTGCACTGTTAATTTGATTGTAACGACCCACTAACTGAAATAAGAGTACTTTTTCTCGTAATGGCCAATTCTAACTGATCGGTGACATAATACAAATGCTGAATTATATTTCAATAGGATTTTTGTAACGATAGAATAAGATAGGTTGATAAGAGACGAGTTTTTTCGTTGAGATTCTTTGGGTTCTGCTGGTGTGCATGGTTCCTTTATCGGGCTGTTGGATTTAGAGTTGATTTTGGTGGATCTAGAATTATTAACTGTGATAAGTGTGGTAGCCGTGTTGGGATTGTTACTAGTTGAAGTAGTTTAGGAGTTATGATTTGTAATGAGACTGATTTATTTTATTGGTTGATTACGTAATATGACAAGCCACCATCATAAGTTATGGTTCAATTTTTTGGATAAAGAATTGAGTTCATTACGATTTGAGTTCAATATAGCTCTCAATATTAAAAATATGGATTTTATCTTGTGAAATATAGGCATTCCTTTCAATAAAATCTTTTAATATTTGCTTTCATTTTTGCTTACTGATTGGCATCTTTGCGCGCACTTTGGTTTTAATGGGTTTATTTTCTTTTACTTAATTGTCAGTCAGTAAAATCAATCATTTGACTATAACTTATACATTATATAATGTTTTGTTATTGAGTTTTGTTATTTTGTTTATGAGTTTTAACGAATTCGGTTCATCGTTGAAAGTACTGGCTTAATCATAGAAAAGTTATGAACTTATTAAAAATAAAAGTTTAATATAGAAAATATTTAATAGAGTAAATATACTCACTAATTATATTGCATTTATTTTGTACGTAAAGTCATTTAATAGGATTAATTTATACACATTTTTGTCCATTTTCGTCTATTTTATACCATTTTGTCATATCTTTAGTCATTTTCCATCATTCACCCATATTTTCGCTATTTACCCCTATTTAGCCATAGTTAGCTATATTTTCTCTATTTTCTCACAATTTCCCATTATTCACCCTTCTGTAGCTATATTTATCTACATTTTCTCTTATTTTTATTGGGTCTTAATCCTTAAAGAGTAACATTTAAAGATAAAATGATACAATATGACTTAGTGATGGAGAGTAAGAGCTGATATGACACGCTTCTTATTTAAAATAATATAATTATTTTAGTATATTTTAATTAACTGATTATTATTCTGCTTCTTTGCTTACACCTTAGTTCCCTACTTGCTCATTGGTAACCGAGTTTGCATTTAAGTTTCCTTGGCTTTAGTTTTCTTTTAAATACCTAATGATCAGTTACATTGTTAGAAATAAGGAGTTCAACATAGAAAATATTTTATTCATCATTAGAAATATTGATCTCAACTTTAAAAATACAGGTTTTATGAAGAATGCATGTTTTACTGTAACTAAGTTTTATCATGAAAATATTAAACCAAATATATTCAATAAACCAATTGTTGTTAGTAAAATAATTTAAAAATTTACATGAACTTTACTAAAATTAGTTAAAATTTCCACATACTTTTCTGTTATAGTAAATCTAATACTGTCAAGTTTCATGTCTTGATAATTCATTCATATAATTAGTCAGCAAAAATGGATATCAAGTGTTAATATTCCTCCGGAGAAACAGTTAGATTTTAATTTTCTATGGAATTTTCATAATAGTACTCTATTACTCATACAATTCACCAATTGTTCACCTAATCAAACCAAATAATTCAATCAATCATTCAAGTAATTTCACTTTAATATAATAAAATCTTGAAAAATATAGGTTCATTCTATCTAATATGCATTATTCACTAATTAATCGTACTTAGTATAATATTCGATATCATAAGGTTTAAGTCATAGTACGCAACTCTCGCTATCATCAAGTATTAATATACGCAATACCCTTTATCATCATTTACCTATTGATTATTCAATTAATTGTTTAATCTGTTCATCACTTATTCTTATATTCAGGTCTATAATTCACACGAATATATACTTTACAACAAATAACTGGTTAATTATTCAAATATTTTCACCGTAATATAGAAAATTCCTTTGAAAATAAACCTTTTAATGTGCTTTATTAACTAATTAATCATCAAATTGGAACATAAAAATTTATTCCTAACCAATTATTCATCTTCAAATAGAAATTTTATTCAATCAAAGTAAAATAATTAATGAAAACCCTATGAAAAGACATGTAGATAACGGAAGAAAACCAGTGCACAGTCAGCAGAGCTTTGATTACCAGTGCACAGAGTATTGATGACTGAGGACTAGTGTACAGTGTACAGTGAGCAGAGTATTGTTGACTCAAAACAAGAGCATAGTAAACAGTGTGCATCACATTGATGACTGAGTGAACAGTGAGAAAACCAATAAGTGAGAGAAAATACCAATGAAGAGTAAATTATCACCAAAGGAGTCAAAACCAGTCAAACTGTACATCTGAATCGATATTAATTTTGACTGAGAGCATCTAATTTTAACATTAATACTGTTCGGAATCATCCATTATTTAATATTATTAGAAAACAACCTATATAAAGTACTGCTATAAAATTTAAATAATTTTAATTAAAATTAGTAATTAACTGTTTTCAAATCTAAAATGTCTTGTTTAAATTCATTGTTTGCAATAAATATAATCTTTTCAAATTTCCAAAGTTTTTATTCGTATATACAAGTCAAATCTTTTAGAAACTGTTCAATAGTACAAAGGAAAATTTGACAGCACTTGTATACCTTCTATCTAGACCAATACAAATCATTAAACACAATATATCCAATAAGCCTACTACATTCAATGCATTCGCTACATTTATTAATTCTATACATTCAATTCATTTACGTAATTGATTTACATATTGTATTCAATGCTTTCATTTATTTTAATTTAATCGTTCAAGTTAATCAATACAGTCACTTAATCCCTGAATATGCTTTATTTGTTACAGTAGTCACTATTTTCATTAAAATAAACACTAAGCAGATTCTAATGCTTAACATATTCTATAGTTATAATCTATTTCATCTTACAACTAATCATCAACTAAATTCAATACAATCAATTTACATAGTTATTTATTATGTAAAAGACTCAAATGATTTTATTCACCTATTAAGTCCTTTGAAAATAAACCTTCTAATTTTAAAACAAGTAATTAATTCAGCCACTTGACTATTCATTCTAAATAATCCATTCGCTGAATACACTTGACCATTATTTTCAATAAATATGCAATAAGTTTTAAAAATTTCCTTAGATTTTCTTAATAAATTTTTAATTAATTTTAATTACAACATTCAAAATATAGACTAAGTTTTAATGTCTAAATTTTCTTTAAATCACTTAGAATCTTTTAAAAATATTTATAAAAAATTTCAATAAATTTAGACTAAGTTCCACAAATTTATTTGGTTTTCATTAAATTTTCACCAACCATTCAATTGAACCATTAAATAACATGAATTATTCTCCTGATGTTATGAAAGATGATAATATGATGAACAATGACACAAATTATTCGAATAATGTAAATTGGAAAGAGATCCAAATTCTTTAAGTAATCTTTGTTACTTTCATTCTTATAATTTAATAATATAATATAATATTAATATAATATAATATTATAATTTCAGAACATGTCATAAAGAACAAAGAATAATATATGATTGAATTAAACAAACCATAATGTTTTATACATGTTTTGATTTATAAAAAAGTAAAATAAAAAAGTTATAAAATAATAAGACAAAGTATTTGTTAATAATAATATTTTTTCAATTAAGATTTCAATGGATTTAATTTTCCAAAGAGTTTTACTATATTTTCCAATTTTTTGTAACCACATATTTCAACATTAATCATTGCTTTTTCATTTTGAACCTTATCTTTTGATTTTATGAATGATGATTCGTCTATTTTCATATTGCTGTTGAATCTAGCAAAAACTTCATTTAATATTTTAAGATCACTAGCACTTATATTTGAAATCAATAATCATAAAAGCATTGTTTTAGTTTTATCGGGTCCTAAATAAAAGTTTTAATAAAGTAATTAATAATTATAAAAGTACTTGAAATGTATACATGATTGGTTTCTTTAAGTTAACCAATTCATATTTAAAGTAATTGGTTGACTTTCCATATTTGAAAACCAATGTAGACGCATTATCTTTAATCAATGTGATTGATGCCATTTTGAAATAATGAATACTAAATTAAAGTTTCTGTTTATGAACGCACTGTTTTTTACTCTTTTCCATCTCCACCTCTACATATATCTTAACCTCAATGACCGTCTTATTATTATTCGCACATTTTAACAAGTCATCGGTTCAAATCAGTTTTACTTTTATTTTTTAGTAGGTAGTTTATATATCTTCCTTGAATTTTAACCTCTATACTGGGTCTACCTTGCATTATATCATATTTATCTTTATGTGTTCATTCTCTTCTAATGCCATTATTCTGAAATCATCATTTCTCGTTACTTTTTCTATTATCCTAATGTCTTTATAATATTTATTCAATTAAGATTTTAATGGATTTAATTTTTCAAAGAGTTTTACTGTTATACAGATTTTTAGAATTTTTCTGCAAAAACGCATATACTTTTCTGTCTACTCTTTCTTCTTTCTTTCACCTTTTTTACCATTAATTTAACTACTTTTATTATAAATATCTCTATCGCAACCTGAATTGTTTTTTTAAGTCCTTTCCCCAATTATCTCACCGGGAAATTTCTGGGTGTAAATATTCTCGGATGAGGTCCATCGATGTGCTGGTCGCCATTTTAGTAACAGATACATTCTCATTATTGATCAACATAATGCTGAATATGAAAAACTCAAAAAATGATTACTTGTAATAATTAAAACCTAGGAACTCAAACGATTTTAAATAATTAAAACTTTATAATTAAATTATAACTTAATAATATCAAAAACTTTATTTATTAAATTATTATTCAAGTTCTTGACTTAAATATTTAAACAACCTGAAAATTAAATAAAATTCTTTTAATTAATTTCAATTTTTTTCTTTAAACTTTTCACTCATACCTTTGATTGATATACCTTCAATTAAATCCTTACATATTATAATAAATTCCTCTTTAAATTAATTAATTCATTTACGAAGAACTTTAATTATTAAATAGTAAACAGTAACGATTAACTATTGACTAAATAATAAATGTTTTATTTAAAAGAATTCATAGCTTAAATTTCTCAGACACTATCTTGCAATAACTCATAATGAAAATTAATCTTTATCTCTTACAGATTCGCCTCTTAGAGCGATGACAGGATGTAGAGCTTTCATTATATTTCATTGAAATTAAAGTAGAGATAGAGGTACATGAATAATATTTACTTTCTGCTAAACTTCACAGTTGCTGGGATATCCGAAAATTAAAATTGAAAAATGCTCGTATTCTCTAAGCCAAACTCTTCTGAATTAAGTTTAAAGATATGGAATAATATCAAATACAAAAATATGATAATGATTTCCAAATTTAGAGTCTATCTTTTCTCTGTCTAGAATTTTTTGATCACTCAAATAATTTCAACAAAAATAGTGTCTTAAAAACCATCAATTTCAATTTAAAATATGCACTCTCATTACATATTTATCGCTGCGTTTATAGTTCTCAATATAAGTGCTGTCGTCAGCATCTCTTTTAATTCTTTGTAGCTTTCTTCACATTCTGAATTCCATTTTACTTTGTCACACATCTTCTTGTTTCGGATATCTGTTAATGACAAAATAATGAGAGTTTAATTATTGATATGAGCCCTATAATAATTAGCATTCCGATAAACTGGCGAACATCTTTCTTTGATTTAGGGCGGGAAAGGTCTTGTATTATTGCAACTTTGTCTGTCGTTCGGGAAACCTCTTCTTTCCCGATCATCTTACCTAGAAACTCGATTTGAAACATCAAAAGCTAACTTTTTATAGGATTACTTGCAAGGCCGGTAGCCAATAATGCTTTTAGTGCATTTCCAAAGTTTCAATATACTCTTGATTCGTATGTGAATAGACTATAATATCATCTAAAAAAGCAGCAGTATTAGGAATATTTTTTAAGTAGACTATCCATCATTCTTTGATAAGTTGCTGGGGCACTTTTAAATCCAAATGACATTCTTTTAAACTGACAAAGAACAAAATGAGTAATAATGAGTAAATGCACTTTTAGATCTGTCCTGGAGTTTTTTTGGCATCTGATAATATCCCTTCGTTAGATCAATTGTACTAATATATTTTAAATTTCCTAACGAATCAATAATTTTTCGATTTCTTGCATCGGATAACAGTTAAAACGTGTCTTTTCATTAATTTGCGTTAATCCTGCACTAATCTTAGTGTTTCATTTTTTTGAACGAATAAGGTAGGACTGGCATACGAACTTGATGATTCTTCAATTATATCTTCCTTAAGTAACATCGCGATTTCATTCTTTACAGTATCTCAAGCAAATGTGCCACTACATAAGACTTGAGAGCCATTGGCTTATTATCAGTTAATTGAATGCTGAATTCCGTTGACCTTGTCAATCCTGGTTTCAACGAAAAAACGTCTTGGTAAAGTTCTACCAGTTTTTTACACGTTTGAAATAATTCATCTAACAGTTCTTTATTGATTTGCACGGTATTCTAATCCGTTATTGCGGATTCAGATTTGAGAGCTGATTGTACGAGTATTTCTTGCTGATTTATCCGTGGGCTCAGAAGATTAACGTGAAATGTTCTTTATCTTTTCTTTGTTCATTCTGTGTCAACTTTTAGTTAACGTTTTTAATTTGTTCTACAATTTTATAGGGACCCTGCCATCCTGACATAATTTTATTAGCAGATGTCAGTAATAGAACTAAAATTTCATCGTAGGGAACAAATTGTATACCTCTTGATTTTTTATCATACTATTTCTTCTTTTTTGATTTTTAAGGTTTTTTTGCTGTAACTTTATTTCTGTAACTTGCATTAATTTATCTTTTAAGTTTAACACAAATTCGCAGATGTTTGATTCAACACCTTCTTTACACAATGTCTCTCTATTAGCCTTGAACATCAGATCCAAACAATAGTTCAAAAGGACTAAATCTCAAATTTTCATGGTTTGAGGATCGATACGCTTAGCATAAATATGGCAAGATTTTCTCCCAATATTTACCATTGATATCCGCTGATAATGGACTTAGCATCGTCTTTAGAGTACCATTGAATCTTTTACATATTCCGTTAGTCTGAGGGAAATATGGGGAAGTTCTGATGTGTTTGATGCCAGGAAAATTATATAATTATGTCATTATTGAGATTAAAAAGTTTGTTCCCTGATCAGTAAAAATTTCAGTAAGTATACCTACCTTACAGTAATAATGAGAAATTTTCCTAGCCACTGTTTCTGCCCGCATATTTGGAATTAGCAGGTGTGGCTAAACTTTAGGGGCTACTATTTCTGTAAAATATGATCTGCGGGCGACAAAGAATATAAAAGGAAACGTTTAGGATGTTTTATATTTTTCAAAGATATTTTGACAAAAAAATAATAAAATTTTGAAAGAAAATATATTTAATTAAACGACACTTGACATTGCATAAATGCTGCAGATTTTTCAAAGTTTGGCTCATGCGAACCTAACACAATTCTTAGACACGATTCCAAATGTTTATCTGTTAATTGCGATCTATGTTTTGTTTTGATTGCATTTGGAAATGAAAATGCAGATTCACATAAGTATTTTGATCCAAAGAAAGCATTAAAACGTGCAACAATTATTCAAATATTTGGATATTTATCTTTATTTATCAGTTTCCAAAAATACAATTGAAAACCATTGACATAAGATTTATGTCATATTTTATATTTATTATTTCTTCTTCCAAGTCTTGTAGTGGGGGGAAAGTTGTTTAGTTTCTGACCTATGTTTTCAACATCAACGTGGTAATTAAACGGGTAAGATAAGAAACTTGAAATATTTTTGTTAGGTAAATCTTCAATTGTTGATTCATTTTGAAAATCAGAATTCATATTGTTAGACATTTATTATTTTACTACTACAAACTATATTTAATACAAAAAATGATTATAGGATACATTTAACTAAATAATAATATTTAGTTATCTCAATTCTTATTGGCTGAAATTATTAATTAATAATTATTATTTCCTCATATCCCCCTTCTTAAGAAACTTTCTATGTTTTCCACATTTCTTTCTAAACACTGTCCATTTTCTCCTCGTACTGCATACCGCCTTTCATGAATTTTCTCAAT
>MQRL01626071.1:2829-13090 GCA_001938525.1 Dugesia japonica
TATTTAACAAATTAAAATTTGAAAATACTCTTAATAATTAAATTAATTCTTTGTTAACAATTGTAAATTAGCTAAATTGATTTCAAAATTTTCTTTAAAATTTTAATATTTATTACTTATTTTTTTTAAAAAAACGTAATTACTTAAGAGAACTTTAACTAAAACGACAAAAAGTTCCATTCGGTTTCTTTAAAACAGCCTCATAATAGCTATGTACTATTACACAAATAAAGCATTAGCACTCAGTTTTTATTGAATGTATTTTCATTCTTCTTTGTTCCAATATTATGTCAATCAGCCACCGATGTCCTCGGTATTTAAATTGTAGTTCGGCAATGATTTTCAGCATTTAAATTTCGGTTATGCAATATTCATACTATTATTGGAATATTGAAACAACGTTGCGTATATTTATTGTACATAAATTATGTATAAAAAATATTGAGTTATGATTAGGAATAACTAGTTCTAATTTTAATAATGATATCATATTAAATTACCGCTAATTACCATAAAAATAATTAGAAAAAAATCAATGCACACAAGCTGCTTTTTTAGTGGTTACCAGCAATGATGAAATGAATAAGAAATGAAATGCGTGAGTTTTTTGTAATTGTAATCCATTGGTCTGATTGCTCAAGCCACAGGAGTCATACTATAATAAAATGTCTTTATTGATTTTTCTTTAGAATAATTAAGTTTAATCATTATTTTATTGAAAGACATTTAATCACTTTAGAAATGGTTCTGTTACTGTTGGTAGAGGCGAAGAAACTCGCATTTGGCAACGGAAGGATGGTAAATGGCAAAATATACATGTTCACAAATCTGGTAATGCCTTTCTATGATAAAGTAATCGAGCCATTTTTTAAATATGAATTTAACTATGTTGGTGCCGATTGCGAACCGGTATAATCCAAATTTGGAGTGAAATGTATCTCTATACTGACAGTTATTTTTATCTTTTTATTGAAATTATTCTGAATATTATTAAAAAAAATTATTACTATTTTATTTTTCCTGACTTGTTCTTTGCTATTTACTTAGTATTCATGATCTCATTCGTTTTTTTTTCTAAGACAGCTTTATTGTTCTTTTGTGATAATCATTATTATTAATATTGTTGGTTATTTTTTACTCCTTATGATAATAAAATTATGACGATTGTCAATTTTTATGTTGTTGTAAAAGCGCTCTATTTATTTCTATAACTATCTCTTTTACTATCTCTGTTGTTACATATTTATAAATTACTGTTATTAATGAATCTTATGTATTTGTTATATAACTATCACTTTCTGTGATAATAATTTGTGTGCTTGTCTAACACACGATCACTCACCAAATTCATTTGGATTCAAGAAATTAAAAACAATTTGTTTTCTAGTGGGAATGTGTGTTTTTGTTAAATAAACTCGTCATTTACTCATTTATTTTCACATATTGTATATTTATTGTGCACGAAAATTTTGTTGAAAATATTTCGTATCACTTTGTTACAGTTAAATCCTAAACGTTCAGCTACTAAGAAATGAAATTTGAATATAAATGCTTATATTTAATATTGTTTTAGACTACATTTTAAATTTTGTGAATCAGTGACATTGTTTATATGAATTAGTAATGGGAAAATGGTGTACAAATTTTGAATTATAGTAATTTATTTTCTCAAAATAAAAAAGACTTTCCATTTCATATATTTGAAGATTGTTAGAATTGCTGTTTCTTAAATTTAATGAATTTTTTGACTAAAACCAAAAATATATATTTTTAAAAAATTCTCAACAAAATTACAATAGTAAAACAACATATTCTTTTGCGGATTTTGTGCTCTTCTGGTAAATTGATTCATCCTACGTAAAATGCATACAGTCGAAATTTATCTTAACTATTTTTTATTTCAAATCCTTAAATTATTTTTTTGAAACTAATTTTAATTCCATATATTATTTTTAAATTTGTAAATCTCACAAAGATAAAATAAACTTAGCTTTGGATTGAAATTTTCAAGTATTGTAAGTTAAAATTAGTTTTCAACAAAAAAGTCGTAAAACCATTTTTATACATATTTTACAATTACAAGAATTACTACGAGAATAATTGTTGAACTTAACCATTGATCGTATTTGAGATTTCATTAAATTAAAAGCTTCGATCAAATTGTTGGTCTTAAATATTCTTTCAGTTGTTGAATTAGTAATTAAAAAAACATTTTGATCTAAGCTTTAAATTAAAATTTTTGTATATTCTCTAGAAAATAGTTTTCAGCCATTATGTGGTGTGCATTCAAATTTTAGGGTTTTCTATTCTTTCCTTTAGAATTCTTATTTTTATACTTAATGGACAAAATAATATAAACTTATTGTGTGTATTTCTAACACACTTATGTGCTATCAAAATTTTAAAAATGGTATGCAACAGAAAAATGACCATGTGACAGATTAGAAGAAATCAAATAGACTCTTCTCAGGTTGATAAAAAATTAATTCTTAAATTACGACTAACCAAGTAAAATTATATCAAAATATATATCTAATAAAATCAAAACCAACAGTAATTAAATTACCTTTTAATGAGAAATGTAGCCAAATCATGCAAAATATAATAAAACCAAAACTGAAGCACAATCTAAGAATAATATTCAAATCGAAGACACCTAGCCTTCAAATGCATTTGTAATGGTAGAAATATATCCAATAGAAAAATGTCACTTATAAAATAATATATAAAAAATACATAAATAGGTGAAGCATTAAGAACTACCAGGACAAGAATTAAGAAACTACTGAAACAAAGTGAAGTTTTCAAACATTTTCAACACAAATAAAATGTCACCAGAACAATATCATATAAAATTGAAAATTTAGGAACCCGCTACACTTACACATTATAAGAGGAAATATTAATTAAAAAAGAAAAACCTAAAATCAGTGTAGTTTATAATAATTAAAATAAATTATATAACAAAAATATATAACATAAGATCATCTAAAGCAGGTACCAAACTGTGGTTCGCAAGAACCTTTTGATAGTCCGTGAAAACCTTTGGTAAAAGTGGCAAATTTAAATTATTTTCACGCAATCCATTTTTTAAAAATATCGTTATATTCGCGGCTAAGTGGAGCATCGGAACATCTACCCCATCCGAGGAAAATATCTTTTAAAAACTCTAAGTGTAACCTCCAATAAGACTGCAAGAAAAATGATTTTACACACATAAGTGTTTCAGTATGGACTAAGCAGATTGCAGAAAAATGTGCGAGGGTTTTAGTATCCATGAATCAAATTGAAGGAAAATTTTTCGTGGGAATAATTAATTTTTTAAATTTTATGGGCAATTTAAATATTTTTTTAAATCTAAATTTACAAATTTTAAATTTTAGTTTGAAAATTTTTCAACACCTCTTGAAAAAATTCCAAAAAAAATGTGTCGGTTAATAAGATTGCAGGATACTGTGTCGCTAAATTTTAGTAATACACTTTCAACTAATCGGCTTGCAATATACTGTATCACCAAATTATATATCACTTTGCCAACGAAGGAGGAATGATACATTACGCCACTATCTATCTACATATGTTTAAAACGTAACATCAGTTGCTGGAGATTGAATGTACTTTTCATTGGATAATTCTGGGTGCTTTAAATTAAAGAATTACTTATCAGATATCAACAAATATTATTATATCATTTTGCCGTAGGATTAAAAATTAATATTTTAGTGCTCTGTGAAGTCAAAAAGGTTTGGGATACACTTTATAGATTAAGAGTTATGGATACTCAATCAAATTCTTGCGAGTGTTTGTAAAGTATGACTACCCCTACTAGTCAAGATGACATAAAGTGTGGCTGAATAGTGATTTATGTTTTAACAGGTCCCTCTAGAATCCCAACAAAAGTAATACATTAAATAACGAATTTTTTTTTGAATATCGCAAAATTATGTTTATGAAAGTGGTGTATAAATTTGATTATCTTGTGTAATAATTTAATTAGTTTGATTACAAAATTAATTTAACCATTTTCATTCTGATAAACCTGGTCGTAATAATTCTAAATAAACTCCACGNTTTCATTTAAGAAATCACTAAAAACGTTTCGTGCAATTATTTGATTATGTAATTATTACATAACATTCTACGTAAATATTACATAATATTTATTAAAATAAAATCGTAAAGTAGTTAAAGACTCACGATCGTTGGAATCGCATTGCAGAATCTTTTATCAAATGTTAATTTAACACGAAAAAGTTATAAATTTTACCAGAAATATTATTAATCTAATTATATTATTGGAAAATATTTTCGTAGAAACACGAGAAACTTAGCATAAATTAAAGTTAGAAAAGATGGAATCATCAAAAATTTTATAAATAAACATTATTAAATCGAAAAACTATTATTTGATAGCAATTACATTTGTTAAATATACCAACGGTATAAGTTATCCGTCCAAATAAAATAGAAAGATTTAACGAAGTAAAATAATGGATGTGAAGATTTAAGATTTTTCAATCTTCGTGGGAAAATAAAAGAATTGAATAATACTACAATATACAGAGAAATTCATTTACTTTTTTCATTATTTTGGTTAAAGCGAGAACAATAGAAGCCATTATCATAATTAATTGTAATTAGTCATTAAAATTTGAGTTTTATCATGAATTTTCGTCATTATCAAATTTTTGGTTTGTTCTATAGAATTATATTAAAAGAAAATTCTCAAAAAAGTTGTCGAGTATTCTGAAGCGAATTAACCATCATAAAATAGAACAAAAGTCTTTTGGAATAATGTCTGTAGACAATTACACCAACCCTATGTGCCAATTCCATCGCAAGCATTCAAAGAAAATTCACTACGGCTTTTAACTTAGAAAATATGCAATATTAATGAATTCAATGTAATATATAAATTTATTGTTCTAAATAAAACTTCTTCTTTTGAATTTTACTATGGAAAATGGCAAGTTTGTAAAAAATTAACCAAGAACAACGAATCAGAAAGATTGAAAGAAGGAGCAGTAAAATAAAATCTTAGATTTGATATTAATGCAAACGAAAATTAGAGTGTATCGGACGCAACCAACTTATTTTTGTTTCAATGTTCAGTTAGTTCAAAAAAACCAATTTCACACAAATATATACAGGGAAATTGTGATATTTAAATAAAACAATTGCAGCATATTAAAATTCATCAAAATCTCATTTTGCATTAGGGTCTTTCCAAAAATTCTATTACCAACGATATTTTATCGCATACTCTGCTTTGAAACATTGATCTATACCATCGCGTAGCTTATACGTATCACATTTTATAACAGATGTATATGTGAAAATATTCACAAATAATTTGGATTACGTGTTAAGCAAGAAAATCACAATTCCCGACAATATCCATTTCACTTATTAAAAAATATGTTAATTGATAATCACAATTGTCGTAAATATAATAAGTTTAACAAAAAAAACATTCCCACTTAAAACTAGACCGTAAAAATAAATTAAACACTTGGTAGTATTTTATTTTATACGATAACTTCAACTAAAGAAAAGCAAAATATACAATAATTTTAAAACCAATTTTAGTATAACAAATAATTTGACCTAAATCTGTATTGCAAAAATCTATTAGATAAACTATTAAACATTTACAGTAAAAATTTTACATATGTTCAAAATATGCCAAAATTAAATATTCATTAAAATAAAATGTATCAAATCACAGAAAACTGAAAGTAAAATAATGATGAATATATTTTCTATGAAAATTACCAATTAATGAGCTAGAGATACATAACTTGAAAAACATAAAATTAACTGTACATCATTTGTGCCATTTCTGACATGGGATTTGACATGTGAAGTTGTTTGACCATATCTTTAGTTAATTCATTTAGCAAAATCTCAGTCTTCTTATCAATGGAATTCTTAATATGAGACTTTGGATTGCTTGAATTTAAATGAACGTTTTTTTTCTTTATATCACATTCATTTTTTATAGGATTTTCGATGCATTTTTTATCATTATCTATTAAAGGCAGAGCACTAAAAAAGAGCGATACGAATTTATTGTAGTATTCTTCATCACTGGGTTTCGTTAGATAAAAAGACTTTTTTTCAGAAAATAGTATAGGCTTTGAATGCAATTTTCCTTTTTCTTGAGTTTTCCTATCCAAAGATTTTTGTGATTTAACTTCTTTTAATTTCATCAAATTTCAAAAAATTATAATTAGAATATTAAAACAAATTAATTGTTACATTATTTTTCATTAAAGTTTTGAAGTAATTATAATTCTTCGATCAAAATGTTGTTTTATTTCTTTTTATTATGTTTTTGTGATAATTATTCGAATTTTCGATTATTACTTTTTAGGAATTTAACTTTTTGATTGATTTAACCAATATTAGAAAATTTTTCAAAATTTATTGCGTTTCATGAAATTTTATTGGATAACTTTTATTTATTAAAAAAAATTATTAAAAAAAATTATTTAGATTAACTTATAATTGTTTTACAGATACTGTTATTGCGAGAATAATTGTTGAACGTAACTATGGATCGCTTTTCAGATTTCATTAAAATTAAATTTTTAAAATTAAAAATTTTATCGAAGCTTTTATTTTAATTTTAATGAAATCTAAATAAAAATTATTCAAAAAATTTTCTAATATAGGTTAAATCAATCAAAAAGTTAAATTACTGAAGTAGACAATAGTTGAAAATTGGATTATAACGGTAAATACCAAGCCTTGGAGACAACCCATGAACCTTGAAGAAAAAATAGATACGGCCATAAAAAATTTAGTGGACGCTAATAATATAAGAAAATGTAATTCACAGTGGAACACACCACTAATATGCGTCCGGAAGAAAGAAAGAAAGAATGTGAGACTTTGCTTGGACTTCAGGAAACTAAATACAGTTACGGAACGACAGGCCTTCCCGATGCCAAACGCGAAAGAAATGTTAGACAATTTGTATGAGGCCAATTATTTCAGTATCATAGACTTGAGAAACGCGTATTACCAGGCACCGTTATAAAAAGAGTGACAAAAGAAAACAACCTTTTCGACAAAAAATGATCAATATTGCTTCACAAGAATGCCATTCGGCATAGCACCAGCTTCAGGAACATTCCAAGAACTAATGACAAAAGTATTGGATGGTCTAGATGGAGCAAAGGTGTATATGGATGACATAATGATATTCTCATAAAGACTAAAAGAGCATTATATAACTCTGGGTCAAGTATTAGAGCGGATCCAAAAGGCAGGGTTGCGAGTGAATCCAGAAAAATGTCACCTATTATGCAGAGAAGTAAAATTTCTTTGTCAAATAATAGATAAACTAGGAATTCGAACAGATCCAATGAAAATCGAAGCTATCAAAATTTTTGAGAAACCCAAATGCGTAAAGAGCCTAAGAAGCTTCCTCGGAATATGCAATTATCACAGAAAATTCATCAAAAATTATTCAAAGAAATCAAGAGCCCTAGAAGAATTATGCGGAAGCAACAGCACCAAGCTAATATGGTCAGATGGATGTGAGAAAGCTTTCGCAGAAATGAAACAAGCACTGATTGAAGCACCAATTCTAGGATTCCTTGATATAAAGAAGACATTTATTTTAGATACTGACCCTTGCTTCGAAGCAATAGGAGCGGGTTTATCACAAAATGATGATGATGATGAAAGAGAAAGAGTTATTTCTTACAGCTCACATGAGAAAGGCTAATGTATTCCACCGAAGGAATTACTAGCAATTTTCTACTTATGTAACAGCTTTAAACATTATTTATATCGAAAAAAATTCATAACGAGAACAGATGACAAAGCCATCGTATTCATGAAAAAGACGAACAAACCGATAGCACCTCAGTTCCAGACATGGATGAATCACCTTAGCAGCTTAGACATGGAATTAATATGTTGGGGTACAGAGTACACAGCATGCACAACACGCAGACAAAAAACCTAGCATGCAAACATAACATCAAAGAAATCAAACAATTTTCAAAGTCAATCCAAAATCAGTCAGGACAGTTCAAATTCAAACCAATTCATCATCCAACTTCGAGCAGATCCCCTAACATTCATACTTATAGTTTATTGGACTCTAATTGTTTATTTGACTCTAATTCATGCTGATATTGTTTATTAGTTTTATTTTGTTGTGTTTGATTTGATTCAGTTTATTTTTAATGTGATTTAATTTTATTTTCAAGCTACTATATATTTTGAGAGTATTTTTTAATTTTGGTAAAAAATTAATAAAAATTAACTCTGTATATTAAAAGGAATATTATTTTATAAAAAATCTATTTGTAATGTAATTATTTTAAAATGGAATTAATAAGAAAAAGGTAAATTTGTATGAAAAAGATTAAGTCTTATTAAGTTTTATGTAAGTAATGTGTGCGGGTGTGTGATTGGAAAATTCAGTATAAATACTGAACTCTTTCATTGTAAATTCAGACTTCAATTATTGAACACTCCAACCTCTAAGGGCAGCAGTCGTTCATTTAATTAAAATCTGGTGATATAAGTATTGACATAAAAGAAAAATTGTATATTGTTATATATCCAAAATATCATTCTAAAAAGAAGTGTGTTTCATTTATTTATATAAGAACAAGACATATATTACTTTATTTATAATTTTCTTAAAATATTGCATTTATATAATATTGTATTAACACACACGTCAACACACGAAAAGTTATAAAGTGATTATTGATTTGCGAACCATAAAATCTTTTGTTGAGTTAGAATACCCAACAAATATATAGACAAGGTGAAAAAGACACAAACGCAGATTAGCTCTCAAGAATTTAATGCGGAACGTGCACTCAATGTCATATGCAACATGGAGATCCAAAGATGGGGAAGATGAAAAAAAGACAGATAAATCAGATGATAAAGATAGAGAGATGTAAATGGAAAGAGGGAATATAGGAAGTCAAACCAATCAAACGAGATATTCAAGAAGGAGAAGATTCAAAGTATAGACTCGAAAGTAATATAGTGAAAACTAGTGATGGAAAATTTGGATTCCAAAAGAGAAAAGAATATCAATGATCAAAGAGATACATACATTGTTAATACATGCAGGAACAGAGAAAATGATCAGCTACATAATCAGCAACTCCGACATGGAAGAACTGAAAAAGAAAATCACAAAAGTGATGAGACAGTGTGAAGCATGCTTGAAGAACAAAGTTAATACTGTGGCAACAAAAGAGACAACAGAAAAATTAAACGCAAATTGCCTATTTGAAAAACTATATATGGGCATATTTGGGTCTTTTCGAGAGACTGTGAACAGACGAAGATATATATGTAGAATAATATACCAATAAAGTCGATTTGCAAGCCTAAATGCAATAAGCAAGCAAGCTGATGAGACGATTTAAAAAGTAATAATGGAAAAATGGAGAAGATTTAGAGCACCAAAAAAAGTTCACGTGAACAGTGGTAAAATATTTGAATCGAAAACTTCAAGAATCTGATGGAATCGATGAATATAGAAGTACACTTTTCAAGTCCATACCATCACAATACAAACGGGATTATATAGAGACAATTCCGCACAATCAGATACTGTATTAATGCAGCCGCAGAGGAAGATAGAAGAAAGGATTGGAGTAACAGGAAACCGGAGATTGAATGCATTATGAATGCGACAAGACAAAAAATTTGAGGATATCACAAGCAGAATTAATATTTGGTAGGAAATTACACAGAGAACAATGGTTCGACAGCCAAAAAGATGACAAAGAGTCGATGGAAGAAAGACCTACACAAATACAATTCCGAGTGGGAGACGAAGTATTGATAAAACTAGAACAAAAGACAATGAAAGATACGCTAGCTCATACAAGATCACGGATAAGGTATATGAGAGAAGATATCGTATACGAAATGCAAATGGAAAAGAGCTAGAAAGAAACGTAAAAAAACTTAAAAAAATTCTTTTAATCGAGGGGGATGTAAGGATTTAAAATTGAAAATTGCATTTTAAAGTTTGAAGAAGAAAATGTTATTAAAGATTTCAAGAATTTTTTAAAATATTTAAAAACTTTGTTTAAATATTCAGCTTTTAAAAAGATAGTTTTTTGAAGATTTGAAGATTTGAAATTTCATTTGATAAATAAAATGTTATTGAACTTCAGAGAGTTTATCTGGCACTAACAATAATAATAATAATAATAATAATAATAATAATAATAATAATAATAATAATAATAATAATAATAAT
>MQRL01626219.1:0-14261 GCA_001938525.1 Dugesia japonica
AAGCTTTTATATTAAATGAATAATATGTAATATTAATTAATATTTCATTAAATTCAAATTTATTATGAATATTTTGTATTTATTTATTAGTTTGGATTTTTTACTTTTAATAGATTTTGGTAATATTATTTATGCTGCAATGTTTAGTATTACAATCCTATGCTAATTGGTTATGAATTAAATGGCCATGTAGCTTTTAATGTAAATGAAATAGAACCAGACGGATTTGTGAAAAATAATGGCGTTTCTTATTTTGAAGGTAATTTAAATACATTTAAGGATTGTGTAGAAACGGATAATTATCAAATGAGGTAAAAGATATTTGGATTCACTTATAATAATTTATTCAATTTTAGATCTTTTAATAAACGAGACTATGTTGCTAGATAAATGCTATTGCAATAGAAAACACTAAAATATTTTACTTTTATTGTACTGATAATTGTAAAATTAATAAATTTAAAACTCTTGCTTTACGTAAATTTGATAATTTAATGAAAGTAATGTTTAACGCCTTTTATTATAATTTATATCAATGATGGGGAACTTTTATTGTATCGCAAAAAAACTTAAACAGCACAACCATGAAATAAAACCTAATAATGTTTAAAAAGTGAGAAAGAATTTCATAAAACATTAATATTTTTGATCGGTTAAAACGCTGAGATTGTTTATCAGCGAAAATTGCCCCAAAAATTAAAGGAAATAATTTTTGTTACTAATTTTATAATTACAAATTAAAAAACTGAAAAACCTATTAGATATGTAAAACATTTTAGATATTTTCCTTAAATTCCCATGAATGTGTTTTCCTACATCCAGATTTATTCAATTCTTTAGGTCCATTTATAAATTAATCACGTTTATAAACGTTTCATTGAAGCTTTAAATGTGGGATTTACTAGAATATTTACAAGTTGTAAATATAACGCAATATGAGGAGGAATAAAAATGCAGTTTAAATTTTCTGCCTTTAATTTCGTCTAGCTTCTTTGTGAGCAACAACTGAGTCAACTAGTAACAATCTTTTAGTTATTCTTTTAAATGGCTCTGTAATATTCAGGCATGATTTAATTCATGTTTTCATGATAATGTTTCTGATTTGCTTGTAATAATAAATAAATCTTTCTTTATTCCTTTGAGAATAACCATTATTTTACATATTGTAACTGTTGCAGAAATTTCTACTTTTATTATGACCGGCGCCATGAGCTTCTGTATTCTTTTCCCTTCTAAATGATATTGTATGTATAAGTATCAGATCTATATATAATGAAGTTTCATCCGCGTTTTCTATGTCATTTAATAAATGGGATAAGTTTTCAAATTCTTGAATTGTAGTTTTTATTTCATTCAATGGCTGAATGTCTTCTTGTTATTTTTATGGATGATAAAGCATTTCGTTTCATTAACTTATTTACTCTGTTATTGATTACTTTAAAATCCAATATATTCAAATCATCTGTTGTTTAGCATATAATTTATTATTATTTTATGTATAAATCTTTCATTATAAACACAATTATACGGCTTATTCTCAAGCTCTGGATAAAAGGTTTTCCTTCCCGATCCAACATGCTTTGTTTTATCATTACTAGAAGTTAATAGGATTTTTTCTTCCGATTTTTTCGATTCCCTAAGCATTTTATTTTTAACTTTCAAATCGCGGGATATTTGATATATTATTACCTTCTTTTTTAATTGCTTTCAATTTTTCTTTGATTGCATAAGATTTTCTACTCATTAATGGGTTTGAAAAATTATGTCAATTGATTATTTTAACGAATACGCAAAAAAGATTTATAATTATTAAATAATAATATCCCAAAAATGAGACCACCCGAAAATAAGACGTATGGAAAAATCTGGTTTTTTAAAATATAAATCACCTTTAAATTTTAAAACGATAAATCATGTGATAAACGATAAATCAACTGTAATAAATTGTGACTTAAATTATATATAAAAAAACTTCACATGTTAATTACTTCACTTTTTTGGAGAAGCGAAGATAGAAAAATAAATTCCTGTTATTAGTGTTTTATTACTTTTTCGATTGTTTTACATTACATAATATACATTACATAATTGGGTCTCAGTTATTGAATTTATAGAAAAATAAACCTAGACTGATTTTATAAGAAAACAATACCAACATAAAAATATATAAACTTAAATTTTAATTTATACATTAGCATTGTAACATTAAAATAAATTAATTATCAACTTCATATTACAGTAAACTCCGTTTAAATGAAAGTTTTTAGAGAAAAAATACTTACATTATTTGATCCAGTTTTGTGTAATTTGATCCAAACTGAGTTTTATTCGAAAAAGAACCCTTACTAAATAAATACAAGCATGTACTCGAACTACGGGTTGCAAGTAGCCGGTTCTATTACGAAGGCCAGGATAAGGGCACCGGACCTTATTCTTTGGGGCGTTCTACCAGGTTTATTATGAAAACCCTAATCAGATATAAACGAAAGCTTGGTTAACCTAGCTAAAACACCAACATTCAAAAACTTCTTGTATCCATATCGGTTGTAATTTTTTAACAGTGAGAGCTATTCAAGTATTTGCGTTTACTCTTAGAATAAATTGATCCTGTAAAATACTTTTATATGATCTCCCCAATTATCTTGTATTCCGAAAGCTTTCTTGGCTAATGGATTTAATTCAAAGACAAATTCACGAACGGATTCTCCGAAATTATGAGTTATTTTATAAAATTTCGTGCGCATTACACAACTGACATCACCAATTAAAAGTTTGGCTGCCATTGCATTTTTACAATGAATCCGTGTATTCAATTTTGTGTCTCTATTTAACTGACAATAAGCATCTCGAGCTGCACTTTTCAAATGTAATGGTAGCCTCAATACCATAATTCGTTCTGATCGTCCATAAGCCTTAGAGTACATGAAATAATCTCTCATAAAATTAATGAAACTGATAGAATCACCTCCATATGGTGATACTGGTAGTTTTTGACAATTAGCTACATCATTATTTAGAATATTTTTGGTACTCATATCGATTTTATTTTCTACTTTTACAATTTTATTTCTCAAGTTATATTGCCGTTTCTCGACAATCTGTTTTTGTTTGCCTTTGAGCACTGAAAAGTTAATAAATTACCACAAATATAAATTATGCCTGCCACTAAGCTAAAGTAATACCGATGCTTTGCAAATAATATGCAACACAAACCCTCAATTTTTCATAACTAATAGCATATCCAATATACAATATGGCCTTCAAACCATAATAAAATATTTTTTCGGCTCACTAACAAATGTTGGGGTTTCCGACTAAAATGTTCGTTTATATAACTGACTCCTTGATTTCGGATGAAGGTCCGAAGTTCATGTTCTCAATTAAAAACAACGTTTACACATTATCAAGTAATTTAAAATAAATCTTTTTTTACAAAAATTTAAAAATTTTAACCACTGATCAGTGAAAATTACTGAAAAAATGATTTTATTTAAAATAAAATGTTTTAAAAGCAAAAGATCAGAATTGCTGTTCTTCTTTTTTTACCATTTTTTCAATATTTCGGCTATGCCTTCTTCCGTAAATTCTGATTATAAACTTTGAAATAACAATTAAAATTAAATTCATTTGATTAAATTTAATTTCTATTGGATATTATTTATAATTTTGAATTCATTGAAAATAGCCACGGTTAATTGTTTGCCAAGATTAAAATAAATTTTTTTTTACAAAARTTTAAAAATTTTAACCATTGATCTGTGAAAATAACTGAATAAACAGTGACAAGCTAATTGCGCTGACTTTGATTTCTCTGCTAAAAAAGATGCCAGCGATAGTGAGTCCATTGAGGATAATTAAATTCAAAGTGTTCCCTTTCCTCAGTTGGTTCTTCGCACCATTTCTACTTAGTGTCTATTTTTGTTGTTTTTCTACAGCATTCTTCTAGCCAAACCAAGATCTAAAGTCTTGAGGAGGATTTTTCGGCTTAAGAGACAGTCTTCGTTTATCTTGGTGCAGTTTGCGTGTTGTTCCCACATTATGCTCAATGTCAATAACGAATTATGCAATAGATAAGTTTGTAGGTACTAAATTTTATTTTAATTGCTTCATTGCTATTTAATAATTATGTATGTAATCAGAATTTTTTAATAATACTGTATAATATAAATTTCAAGCATAATGGATTTATTATTTCTTAACTATTAATAATTATAATAAATTTTAACTTTTGCAATGATTTTAGTTTACAACAGTATTATAAAAGCTGTTGTCAATGATATTGTAGACATTTATTGTAGACAATTATTGTAGACAAGAATTTAATTTCTGAAATATGGTATTGAAATGAAGATGGTGGTGATATTAATGATGAATAAGTCCTGAATCGTAATTTAGTAAACCTAATGCTAGCAGCAAATAAAGATGGGCCTCAGTTCTATTAATTGAATAAATTTTAAATATTTTTCGGAAATTATTTTCCTTTTTATTGATTTATTCCTCAAATAATTGTTTTTCTCCAACATATTAATTTATTTCTTGATTATTAACCAAATAATGCTGCTCTTTTTTAATCATTCTCTTTTTTCTTGATATTATTGCTGTCTTGCTATTTTACTAAAGAAATGTTTTCTTAATTTTTTTTAATCCAGAGACGTGGCTACTTTCTTCTTCTAGCTATGTATAGTTTCGTTGACTTTGTTTTGCAATATTCTTTTCCAGTTTCTGTTATAATTAATGATCCTCTACGTTACTATGTTTTTGTTATTAGATAATTTCGGATATTGTTTTTATCGAATTATGTTTCTATCTGGTTTTGGGCTTAGATATCTATTTTATAAGATTAGCTCAATCCTTACTGTTTCGTATGCTTCAGGTATAATTTTTGAATTTTATGATTATAAATCAGACATTCTCTTTAATTGCATTAAATTTATCTTGATCCATCATCAAATAAATTCAGATAACTTTTAATCAGAATGGTAAGTCATAATTTTTAATTTGAATTATTTTTAGTTACAACATCTTCATTCATTTTCATAATCGAATAATAATAATCAAATACTAAGAATATTTATTTAATTAAATATTCGCTTGTTATATTTATTATTTAAACAAATCCTTTTTTAAATTTTCATAATTCTTTCCTTCTTCATAACGTTTTCCATCTCTTTAGCTACTCTATTCTTCTGGTTTTCAAACCTTTTGGAAATTGATTTTTACTTGATGTGCTTACACAAATCTCACAATCTGGTATGGTCATACACACAGAAAATAGTTCTTTTCCTTCTGTACAGTTATGTCCTCACTAATACCAACTCTCCTTGCTTGAAATATCTAAATCCGAATCTCTGTTTTTCAAATTCATCTATTTCTCTGCTGCTTCATACAAGTTTCGCCTCGTTACATCTGTTCTGACTGTCATATTTTCAGAGATGGTTAATTCTCTGCATGTGAGTTAATCTTTCGACAAAATATGATTTCGAATTGTGAAAACTTTGTCGACTCAATAAATATTGCGTTAACGATGAATTATACTCATAGCAAAAGTGTTTTGTAATCTTTTTCGATGAATTTTCTTTTCAGTGATATCGTAATTATATCTCACGGTATAAATCATCAGTTCTACAAAGCCATTTCATTGATAGTGTCACAGGGATCAAAACTCCAACTTAATTCCGAACTTCTCTAGCTTTTTTTGTCATAAATCAACTCTCAGACGTCTTTCAGTTATGAGTCAGAGTATTACTCGGTTTGCCAAAATTTATATCCATTTGTTTGAAAATCATTCCAAAAATGGTTTTTTCATCGACTTTCAAAACCTCTGATTAACTGACTAATTTACTAAACCTATCAATAATTACAATCATTCCACATCTATTCTGTTCCATATGTACTATATCCACTACAATTAGTTCTAAAATATCTGGCCTCCTTTGTAGATTAAGTCTTTCATCTAATCCTAACCCTTCTTCGTCTTTGTATAAATATCACATTTATTCAAAACCTTACTGATTGTTTTCACCATTGCTGACCAAAAATAGTTATTCTGTACATATGAAAATATTTTTTTCTTCATATATAGTACAAATCCTTATGAATTTTTTTCATCATTTCCTCATTTCCAAAACAACTATCAGATTTTTGTTTCACTTTTTCACCACTTATAAATCGTCGACTATTTTCAGCTCGTGTTTCACTTTGTTTAAATAATTTCCTTAATTGAAACTTTCAGTTTATTTCCCTTCACTTTACAATACTGTCAATCTTCTTCAAATAATTCAATCTATGTTTTGAGCCTGTCGACTTAATGCTATGATATTAGTTTCTTGCTGGATTTCACTGATTTATTACATTCTCAATTTCTCCCATTTTACATAAACGTGTTTGATGCAACATTGTGGATATCACTTTTAATTCCATCTTGATAATCTACCAGCACTATTATATTTCTCGCTCGAAATAATATTCTTCCAAGTTTGCCATCCACGTCTTGGATTGTGAGCTAATCGGTTTGTTTGTGTCGTTCAAAAATACCGACCCCTAATGATCCGTCCTCACTAAGAATTTCTTTCTATAAATATATTGTTTGAAATGTCGCTCATAGTAGTTTACTGTTAGCAGTTCCTTCCTTATAACACAATATCCTTGCTCATGAGTTCTCAGGTGTCTAGAACCATAACCTATAACAACTTCACTCCCCTCCTACCTTTGACTAATAACTACGTTGGCATCTACTAAACTGGCATCTATATCTAGGATGAACATCCGAACCTTCTCTTGAGACGCTTTGGGGATTATTGGCAAAGCAAATCAGCGATTGCGTGAGTTTGTTAATTTTAGTAATATGTTTTTTGACAATCCGAAGTAGATATGGTAAACTTATATGAGTTCCTTATATGACCTTAATATCGTTAATATATAAATTGTAATTTCTGTAATTCCAATATCAACAAAATTTGCATGCAATAAAAAAAATAAAATTGTTAACAGCTGTGTAGATTATTTTTTAAATAAAGTAACATGAAATCATAAGTAATTTGTACATATTAATAAATAACAATTTTGTACACATTAATAAATAATGTTTCATAAATCGTCTTTTTACGTAATAATGTTCAAAGGTAAAATGTCCAACTTATCATTAAATATCCGATTAATATTCGATCCATCACTCACATGATTTGTTTTCGATTGAATTCGTTGGTTGGGAGTTTCTGGTTCTGATTTTTGATTGTTATTTTTGTAAGTTGTGTGCTTATTGTGTAGCGTATGTAAGTTTGTTGTTTGTGTGCTTGTCGCGTCTGTAAGTTTGATGTTTCCTAAAGCTTCTTTTGGTACACTACCACTGGTGCACAACATATTTCGATTTTTAAATTATCGAAACTGCTCTGACACTTTTCTGTTCAAACCAAAGGTTGGTTGCATCCTGAAATGGCTTTGTATAAAGAGGCTGCGATTCTCGCGTACTTCTTAATAAAGCGTCTGTAATAATTTGTTAATCTGAGAAACTAACAAAGTTTTGATAAACATTCTGAAACTATGGCTTGTTTTATTTCATAAATCTTAGCTTCATTCTTTCTTATACCAGCTGTGCTCACCGTATTTCCTAAAAACACCAATTCTATTTGGTCCATTTTATGCTTTCTGTGTTTATTCTCAAATTTGAGTCCTTAAATTAAGCATATTATCAGATAAATTTGGCGGTAACATCAAGGGATGCATTTAGTATAACGTAAGTTCATGTTCAGTAAAAGGCTGTTCAGATTAGCAACATCAATGTTACGTTTCCAGAAATTGATGCATAACACACTAGAATGTTTGATTTTTAAAGGAATTAGTGTATATTTAGAAGATATTTTTGTGTATGAGATATCAATTAAAGATCATAATAATATGTTCGAGAAAGTTTTCCAATAAAGACCTTAATTAAATCGTCCCTACTTTTAGTTTATATGCCACTTTCTTTGTGCGCTCAATGTTGAATTTCGACTCCATAAATATACCACCAAATTTCAATATACTTCAACCAAATTTATTCAACTCCAAATTTATGCATCGTGTCAATTTCACATATAAATTCTGGGAGAATGTGTTTGACAATGATGACTTGAATTGTCTTAAATTTCATGTTCCAACGCACGTATATTCCTACTGTGTCTAATGGTTTACTCTGCTATTTGAAAATGTTGAGGAAACAAATTAACATAAAATCATCCAAAACACAAACATATAATACACAGAAATACACTAAAATACATCCATGCAAATAGCATATAAATGATACAATACATACTGAGACACATGCGAATATCATACAACAACAATAAACAGATCAGTCAGATGCCAAACAAGTATTAGAACGGCCAACAAGCCAGGAACCAAAATTCCAAATCAATTTAATAATCGCCATCGAAAAAGAAACAATTTACTTGATAATTGACTATTTAATTTAATTGATAATTGACTACTTAAATTTATTATGTAAATAATTTCTGACAATGACTAATCTAATTATTTTTTTATTCTTAGTGAACATATCCGTAAACGATTTCTTGATATCACCGTTGTGACTCAATCATATTTGTAATTTTCCACAGAATTTCAGCTTTATCTGACAATAATAAATCCAAAATATACAACAGATTTAATTAATTTAAAACAATACATTCGTCTATGTTTTTACTCATTTTAAAGCCTCTGATTCATCCTTATCAGCATACTTCCGAATATTCAAATTTATCATTTTATATGCCTTATTTGGTAGAGCATCCAAAATTAATTTTCGTTTTTCCTTTCTCATTTCAACATTAATATGTTTTGCAATGTCACTAATTACAACATCTTCATAAATTTTCATAATTGAATAATGATAATTAAATACTAAAAATATTTATTTAATTAAATATCCGCTTGCTATACGTATTATTTTAACAAGTCTCTTTAAATTTTTATATCATTGCTAATTAATTTATAAAATAGCTAAAGCAAAATTTATTGCTAGTTTATCAAAAAAGTGAATAAATTTCAATCTGAGATGATTGATGTACATTAGTGAACATTAAATTATAGGTCTTCAGTATGAGCCCAAAATACCCAACAGTACTCAAAAATGAAACTGCCGACTCGCATTGAAAGTGTCTGCATTGCGCCATAATATACCCAAAGTTAAACCAGTATGTGCAAGTACTTCCATGATAGTCAGGTAATAGCAATGCTCAGTCTGTATGATTCATTTAATTTTTAATAAATAATTTATTTACTATATTCACTTTAATTGTTACCTTATTTTCAATTTAAATGTCCATGTTGTTGGTATATTCATTTTATGAATGCCAAGGAAATTGTGGTGGATTTTTCTTTAAAAGCAACAAATTCTTTTATGCGCTGATTCTTTACTATTTGAAGATAATAATTTTAATATCATGATTTCATTTAAATTAATTACAATACATTTATATTGTAGAAATTGCGATTTAAAGCAATTTTATCTTAGAAATTATTCTAAATTTTAAAAATGACTTCTTATACCTTTCATTTCTTGTTAAGTATACAATCAAATTTATATTTAGAATCTTGACAAAAATGTTGTTCTTATAATGTATCTAAAATCAATTAAATCAAAATCATGAGATTTATAGAATATATTGTAATATAATATTTGTTTTAAATTAAAATACAAGTTAAACTCAAATTTTTTGTTTGTATTTTTCATTACTAAGCAGCATGTGTTCTAAAGTTGTATGTTCGACCTGTGGAAAAGTAACGTGGCAAGGTATTCTTAATTTTTATTAGTTTTTTTCTGAAATTTATTCAGGCTGCGGCAAACATGTCCAAAGTGTAATGAAAGATGTAAAACCAGAAGATCAATGTAATTGCCCAAGAAAACATTAATACTAATAGAAATTTCGGATGCATATTTTTTTAAGATTTACATTTTAGTTAGATTATGAAATTTTACTCTGTTCATTAAAATTGCATTTTTAATATTTATTTTAACTTGCTAATAAAGTATATTATTTTGCTGGTTTACTTGTTAATGTTCTATTATCAATGATTTGATTTTAAAGAATAAAAGTAGTTTTATATATATGGAATTGAGTCCCTTATTTTTTTATGATTATTTCATGAATTTACACAAATTTTAAGTTTGCCAATTGAGTAATCCGTGGTTTTTAGTGTAAAAAAAATTAATTATAACATTTTACAAAGATTACAATAAAACAGTGTTGTTTTAGAGAAGACTTTGATTATATATTTTGCTTTTAATTTTTACGATATCTTAGTTTTTCGAATTCATTGGAAGAGCACGTGATTCATTTAGAAAATGTACTAAGTGAAATAAAAACTATAGGTTTGAGAATTAATAGAGAAATGTCCGTTCTTGAAAAACTGTTTAATTTCTTGGACATTTTAATATAAATTACCAAAGAAGGAAATTTGAAACATCATTTTCATCGAAGCTTTTAATTTAATTAAATTTCAAACACGATTGTTAAGTCATGCAATGATTCTCGTTATAATTGTAAAACGTATAGGGTAAGATTTTATTTACACTGCTGGTACGACCGCAAAAGTCATTGAGAATTTTGTTTTTTGATAGAAATTACTATAAATAATTTTAAAAAATTAATTAATTGTTTCTACTTCACATAAGATTGTTAATAGTTTTGTCAATAAATCCCATACACCAATTGGCTTGTGTTCAAACCTTGTTTATTAATTTAAATGTAATTGGTGCAATGCCCCATATATTGGAGAGACTGCCAGTCTCTCAAGGGTTCAAGAGCATAATCGTTTTGCTGGTGGTAGTTAAGTTGCTGTGCATAAAAATAAATGTAATGCAAATGCTGAAATTTAAAATTTTGATAGAGTGCTGTATGAAAGGTTAATGATTAGATTTCATAATCCAAGCATTGATGTACAGACAGCTTCTTCGACTAAATTGATTAAAATTTTTAGATTACCAAAAAATTTTTCATAGGTTTTTTATTTTATGGCTTTGCAATTTTCAAAATAATTTGTCAGTTTTATTATTTTATAGGTTATTAAAATATTTGAAAAACGTTTTTTTGGTTTTTTTGATAGGTTTTAAAATTGTATTTTCAAAAAATTTTTATTAGAATATAAAAATTTTAAAACTAAGACTTATGATTATAGCCGTCTTATATTCAGTATAATTGCTTGAATCTTTGTTTAAATTATACAGACTGAATAAACTCATTTTTGTTTAATGATGACGGTATATATAACAGTAAAATTTTATTTTTTAAATGACGTTATTTATTTTTTATCAATCATTTACCATCGGTTTTTACATATTTATAATTAATTATATTAATAAAAGTTTTTCTAGTGTAATATTATGTTTTTATGTTACTAAAAACTAAAACAACAATTTTTGATTCTATCTTATGACAATTTTTATTATTATTTCTTTTAAAGCCCGACTTGGAAACTTTGTACCAGGTCTCGTTTTTGTTTGGGCTGGTCCTATATATATATAAAATTTCCATTATGTCTGTCAGAACTCCTACCTACTAAAGTTGTTAACCGCTTCAACATGCATTATAAAGATGCATAACTTTGAAAATCTTAAACGTCTAACAATTCAAGAAAATTTCTGAATTGACGCTGAATTTTTACATTATTTGGAATGTAATACACAATCTGCAAAACAGTTTTAATAACATCAAATTTGAAATATTTCGCAATTAGGTGTTCACGTTGATTTATACAATGAATTGGAATAAACTGCAGAATAATGGCAGACCAACTATTGTTTCACCCCAAGCTTCACGAGCTATAAAACGCATTTGCAAAGTCAATCGCTTATTATCTGTTCATTATATCACCCATGCGTACAATACAAAAGCTGTCCAAAATGTTTCTGTTAGTACTGTTCAGAAAATTCTGAACACGCACGGTTTTCGAAGTTATTCAGCAATTAAGAAGCCATATTTGAAATTGCATCAACGTCTCAGAAGACTTTCCTGGGCCATGACTTACAGTAGTTGGGATGCAGATAAATGGGGAGATGTTGTATTCGGCGACGAGTGTATCTTTCAGTCATATTCGTCATCAAGTAAATTATTGAAGAACCTCAGTGGAAAATTACAATCCTACCTTTATCCAAGCAGTTAAGCGACATGGTCCATACATACATGTCTGGGGTGGCTTCAACAGTAATGGAGTTGGACTTCTGAAAAGAATCAATGAAAATATGAATGCCGAGAAATATCGAAAAGAGATACTTCATGATATAGACATAGTTGGTAAATGCTTAGTCTTTCCAAAAGCAGCATTAGTTTTTCAACATGACTTGGCTCCACCACATGAAGCCAAAAGTACCCATGCTTTCCTAAAAAATAAAAATATGGATGTCTTACCCTGCCAGGTAATTCTACTGACCTTATATATATAAATACCTTAATATGATTAATATATATTTATAATTAATATTGTATATATATTTATATATGTTCTTCTATATAACGATAATATACAAACTTAATTGCTGGATTGTGTAATATTAAAATCATTTCAAACTCACGCAATTTCTGATTTGCTTTGGCCACAATCCCCAAAGCATCTCAACAGATAAATGAAATCAGTGATGATGACTATAATATATTACAGACTATTATTAAGTTACTAAAACCATATGTAGAGGCAACAGTAGTTCTATAATCAGAAAAGCGCCTAACACCCTCATGTTTGTGACCTATAATTTATCAACTTATAAACATTACTCACCAAACATATATTGAACCTTCTTATGATTATTTAGTCAGTGATTTTGCAGTTTCTTTATCACAACATGCTTTTATTGAAAGAGAAATATAGTTCTGTGAAATCTTTGTTATTGAAATGCTAATATATTGATTCTCGATATAAAACTCTAAATGTTATTGATACTGATCCTAGGAAAAAAGTGAAAGAAGATATTAAATATGAATTGGGTGAATTGAGGGAACTTAGTCAAATTCAGGAAGAAAATGTTAATGATAAATAAAAGTTATCTTTGTGGCACAACTTTTAAGTCATTATTAGCATTATTGGACTTTTTATAATAATATTCAAATATTTGTCAATTTGATTTTATTTTCTACTATTTGACATCAAGATAAATTAATTCCGACAAAAATCTTAAAACTAAACTTTATTCAATCTTTCAATGAAGCCGTGGATAATTATGATAATAATCTTTTATATGTCATGCTGTATCAAATAAATTTAATTCTTATTTGAGAATTTTGATAAAATAAAAATGTTAAAGTAATAAATATAATTTAAGTATTTTTAAGTTTAATTTATTATTAAATATGATTGTAAGATAGTTTTTAAAAGTAGATTTAAAATTTTTGTATTTTGAAACGGAATTTACTAAAATCAGATTTGTTAAATATTTAAATTGAATCATTAAAATAATTTGTAAAATAAATTTTAAAATTAACCGTTAAAAGCAAACAAATTTTAAAATTAGTGTTAAAAATTAAATTTTAATTCGCAATGTATAGGGGCGCAAAATGTCCTTGGACTTATTAATTACATATTTAAAGGTGAATAATAACCGGAAGTAAAATGTAAAATAGCAACAACATAAAAAATGCATAAAATTTTATTTAAGCAAACTCATTTTCATAAATTCTTTCATTTGCTTTGATACAGGCTTGAAGGCGTCTAGGAAACTGGTCTATCGCGACGCACACTGTTTCCTCGCCAATTTCATTCTACGTAGGGCCTGCAATATTACCGTATTTCGGCTTTACCGGGAAACGGTAAATATTTGAGTAAAAACCGGTTTACTGGTAAATTACCAATAAATCAGATTTTAAATTAATAAAATCATGTATAGCTAATTATTGATCGCAGGAGTAAACAAATAACAATTTAATAATAAAACCAAAATATTAATACATTAATTCGATAAGGAAAACAAAAATACATCAATTTAATAAAACTAAAAGAAAAAACTTTTTTTTAATATGAATAAATTATAATTGTCTTCTTGATGGATATCCTTAAAGTTAAGAGCATTATGTAGAAACTGCATAACATCGGAATAAATCATGCGACATTCTTGGATTCGTAAAAGTAATTCATATTTTAATTCTTTGGTTAGAGTACTATACTGTGTCAACAATTCATCAAGCATAAATTTTATGGCAATAGCATTCAATAAGGTGCAATCAGCTGCACTTTAAATTTCTGCAGCTAATTTTACAGGCAGCAACTTAGATATTACCAAATTAAAAGAATTA
>MQRL01626770.1:1362-12939 GCA_001938525.1 Dugesia japonica
TTCTATTGTTTAAAACTTGACAAATAATACTTTAATTAAGTTATTCATTATTTTAAATATTATTATTGTCTCATTTTTTAAAATTCATGGATGTCTTTTAAATTATAAATAGAAACAATAAACAAATTACCTGAAAAAGTAAAAATATTAGTCCCATTTCATATAATATACTAAGGCACAGAAAAAATCTCCAAAAAGCTAAAAATATAATTTATGTATGCAAAATCCATTTCATTTTTAAATAAATTAATGTAATAAATTAAAATTCATACGAAAATACCCAGAATACTTTTAGTCGGTGGTCAGCAATAATTGTTCGATGCAATATATTCAGTGAAAAAGAATTTCTAACAATATTAATAAGAAATTTATTACTAATAAGACATTGTAAGTACTCCTTAAGTAACATTAATTAATAGATGCTGATTTAAAAGAAATATGTATAAAATATGTATAAAACCAAAAGAGATGAAAATTAAACAATTTCATTATCMAAAAAAAAAAAGAATTGCAAAACTCGAAAATTTCATTTATTTCATTTTGAGGTAAATAATCAATGTAAAGTTTACTAATATTAAATATTCTTTCAATTATGTTACAAATATTTTAACAGTTAATGAAATAATCTGTAAAATTCAATCACTAATATACTCGGTGTCGGTTTAGAGGCTGGCGAGGTGTGGCGGCGTTACATGGCGCAAAATAAACTAGGGGCAACGAAGGCGGCCTAACTTTCTTAGAATATTTTTTAAGACTCTCATATATACACGTAATATTGATACACAAGAAATACATTGCACCTTTCCCATATTCAACATACGTATCATATAAAATAACTTTTTGGCCTAAACGTTGGAGAAATATTTCAAGTATAAGCGCGCTCTTTCTTTGATCATAAAACTGCGCGCATTCCAACAATTTTATAACAATGAATTGCTTTTCGGAGAAGTAAATATGAATGTAGAATTATTGAGAAATGAAAGCCAAAAAAATGTCATGAAAATAATTTACGACCCTTAATTATTATGAATTATGTATTAATTCTATGTTTATTACTGTTTTTTAAAGTTAATATTAACTATACTGGGCGGCTGAAAAAAATTTCCCTAGTGCGCCGTAGAAGCTAAAGCTCGCACGGAATACACTTAACATAGTAAGTGAATTTGCTTTCATTAAACTTATAAATTAAATTTATAAATTCTGAATTTAATAAAAAAATTTGAAACCTTTAATAATGTTAGGCATTCACACACATAATTTGTAAATTTTCAGTAAGTGTACTGTTTGAAAGGAAATATTTTGAAAAATGTTTAAAAATTTTTCGTTTTTCCGCTTCAACATTATTGATTCTCACGACCCTGGATTGTATATCTTATTAATAAAATCGGATTACATCATACGCACTTTTAGTACTGAATTGCACTACATTTTTTACTTTTAAGTCATTGAGAAACCATTAGTAAAGAACATTTTCAAAATATTTGTATTAACTATAGCTAATTCTGTCTAACTCGATTTTATTGGAATAAAGAGATATAATGCAGATTAAAGGAATTTCTATTATTATTACCTCCAAGATATTTTAATTTTATTATGAGGTCGATTTTTGATTGGTTTAGGTGGGTTTTGTACAAAGTTTCCTCGGTAAGGTTGAATGAGGTCAATTTTTGGCTGCATCATATGAATTTTGTCCAATATTTCCTCGGGATCGCTCGGTTTGGGTAATTTTTTGGGTGATTTGGTCGAATATTTTATCGGGATTGGTCAGTTTGGTTCATTTTTGAACGATTTGGATGAAATTTTCCTCGGAAATAGTCAATTTGGGTCAGTTTTGGATAATTTGATCAATTATTTACTCGGTTTAGGTAATATTGGTCAATGGTTAACTTGATTAATTTTTTGGGTGAATTTGGTTAATAATTTACTCGGGACTGATCAATTTGGGTAATTTTAGGGTAATTCGGTCAATTATTTCCTCGGGTTTGGTCAATTTTGGTCAGTTTTGGACGATTTAGTCAATTATTAAATCACAGTGGTCAGATTTTGGTTGACAGTTGTCAGAAATTGGTTGACAATGGTCAGAAATTGATTAAAAGTGCTCAAATTTTGTATGATTCGGTCAATTATTTCCACAGCATGGATAAACTTAGTCAATTATTTACTCATGGTGATTGGTTTTGGGTGGTTTTGTGAAAATGGTCAATTATTTGCTCACGAGGGTAATTTTAGGTGAATTCGGTCAATTATTTCCTCAGGAATGGTTAATTTGGGTCAGTTTTGTAATATTTAGTCAACTATTTACCCAGTTAAGGTAATGTTTTTGTTAATTATTTACTTACAAGGAACAGTTTTAGGTGAATTTGAGTGATCATTTTCTCGGGTTTAGTCCGCTTGGGTTTAATTTTAAGGAAATTCATGATAAAAGTCGAATTTTTTAAAGTTTTTTAAAATTTTTTATTGGAATGTTTTATAGGGATCCGGGTAAACCGTTTATGTTGTTTAAATAATATGAAAATTTAAAATTTTTTAAATGAAATTTTTATGGCAGTCTAGGTGGAACGTCTAAATTTTTGAAAAAATATGTTCTATATTTCAGATTTTAAAGATTTTTATACCAAACTTCTGAGAATTTTACGGCGATCATTTTTCACAAATAAAAATTTTTCAAAAAAGTTTTACTTCTCAAATAGGTTATAAAAGTGTCTATTCGATAGACAAATTTTCGCTGATTCCAAATATATTAACCTAAAATCGCCAAAGTTAATACTCGATAAAATAAATGGGGTTTTGTGTTGAAAAAATCTCAAATTTTGACTTGTTGTACTCAATTTTCTCTGTATGGTTTCTAATTTGGTATTGTTTTACTCGGGGTGAAAAAGTAACTGTTAAAAGTTAAAATATAGTCTCGAGAAAAATGCTTCCTAACGAAGATGTACAACTGCCCTCCTGGATTTTGGTAACATTTTCCGAAAATATCAAAAGTACCTCAAAATTTATCGAACCTGATACTATTCGATAGGAACTTTAACGGTGAGTACGAATAACACAGTTAAAATTACCAAACCTTATAGATAAAAAGTTATATTGAAAAAAACAAGTACTTAATTTGGGAGTCCCGGAGGAACATAAAAATATAATAATTTATTCGGTAAGGTCAATTTTGGGTATTTTTTTAGATGAATGTAGATGAAATTTTATTCTTCACCTGTCCTCAGTTATCAGAACTCTCTGCACAAGTGCTCAAACCTCAGAACTCTGCACTCCGTACACAAGATTTCAGTTATCAGTGCTCTGCTTACAGTATACTGAATTTTAATTATCAATGGTGTTCTCACTCATTGCAAATCACTGTTGCTGGAATCAAAAATATGATAGTATAATCGTGTTTATCATATGTATTTTGATGATTTAAAAAATTCGACTTTTATCATGAATTTCCTTAAAATTCAACCCAAGCGGACTAAACCCGAGAAAATGATCACTCAAATTCACCTAAAACTGTTCCTTGTGAGTAAATAATTAACAAAAACATTACCTTAACTGGGTAAATAGTTGACTAAATATTACAAAACTGACCCAAATTAACCATTCATGAGGAAATAATTGACCGAATTCACCTAAAATTACCCTTGTGAGCAAATAATTGACCATTTTCACAAAACCACCCAAAACCAATCACCATGAGTAAATAATTAACCAAATTCACCCAAAAAATTAGTCAAGTTAACCATTACCAAGGAAATCATTGACCGAATTAACATAAAAATTACCCTTGAGAGCAAATAATTAACCAATTTGTCCATACATAGTAAATAATCGATCAACATTACCCAAACCGAGTAAATAATTGACCAATATTACCTAAACCGAGTAAATGATTGATCAAATTGTCCAAAACTGGCCTAATTTGACTATTTACGAGGAAAATTTCATCCAAATCGTCCAAAAATGAACCAAATTAACTATTCCCGAGAAAATAATAGACCAAATTGTCCAAAACTGACCCAAACCGAGCAATTCCGAGGAAATAATTAACCAAATTCACGCAAAAAATTAACCAAGTTTGTCTAAACCGAGTAAAAAATTGATCAATTCACCCAAAAATCGCCCAAACCGAACGATCACGAGGAAATATTGGACAAAATTCATATGATCCAGCCAAAAATTGACCTCTTTCAACCTCACCGAGGAAATTTTGTAAAAAACCCACCTAATACCAATAAAAAATTGATCACATTCGACCTCTCTGGGCAGAAATGCTAAAAGCGGCCAAAAGTCATTTTTTAAATTATCATTTTTGAATGAGTTTGGTGTTTTTTTTTATCAACTATGGATATTAATTCCTGTTTTATATTTTTTTAATTGAATGATTCTGTTTAAGAAGTAAAGCGATGATTTTATTGATGGTTAAAAAATTCAAAAAAATGATTTCTTTTTATTATTTTCTCATTTATTTGAGGTTTTAAATTTGTTATTATTAAATGATATTATTTGTTTAAATAATTAATAAATAATTAATAATAAATCATTTTTGTTTAAATAAATAATTATGGAAAGCTCAAGTCTTTTAACTGACAACCACGCCAAAATAAGTGTAAAAAAAGATGATCGCCAGAAGATTTTTGCAAAGCCACCATCTTCAACACAAGAATTGCATATCCCAAAACCAAGTTTCTTCGCGGGTTCATCTGAAGCAGCTGATGAATGGATATAGATGACAAAAGAATTTGCTATGTTTAATCAAATGGAGTTATCATTTGGGTTGGATATGTTAATGAGACGAGATGCGAAAGAATTAGTGGTGGAAAAATGGAAAAAGATTTAATTTTGACGAACGAGGTCTGAGAAAAATGCTTTCGCGAGTCATTTGTGATTTCAGAGACACTGTTGTATAAAATAACACTTTTATCGAAGATCAAACAAAACTCAACTGAAAAATATCGTAATTTCTGATTAAGAGTCAGAAAAATAGTAAAAAAAAGTTTATGCGAGTAAAAAAACTATAGATGAAATTGCAACAATATTTGTAATTAATGGCGTAAGGAGTGAAAAATTGAAAGAATCTTTTGTTCTTTTACCAGAACTTACTGATATGCAAAGACGAAAATTAGCCAACAATTCGGATAAATAACCAACATATTCTATTAATGTGATATAAAACAGCTATGCGATACTGTGAAGAAGAATGATTATCAGTCAAAGTTTTGTAAAACTCATCCACGAATGAATACTCAAAATGATTCAAGTACAAGAAGTCGGCCAATTGTTTTCAAAGAGGATCAGTATCGAGCAAATGAAATTCAAAACCAAAAACGGGCCCAAAACAATAGATTTCCTCGATACTCCATGAAGTGTATTGCCAATAAGCTTTATTACAAAGCCCAAGGAAAAAATTCTCGAGAGAAGGTTTAGCACCGGGATCATGTTTTTTGCTGTGGAGATATAAGCCATAGAAGAATGAATTGTCCATTACAAGACAAATGTTTAATATGTGGAAAAGAAGGTCATAATTTTCGAGATTGTTCACTAATTCGATAAAGAAATTCTACATTTGCGAAAATTTTGTGTATTGCAGAAGATGATGTTATCTTAAAGTGGTGAACAAATTGAATATATATACGATGTTCCTTCAGACGATGATAAAAAACGATCAGCAACCCACTACATCCATCTTTCCAGTGAGGTTGCAATAACAGAGAAAATACTGAGAAATGAAAAATTGATGTTCGATGGTAAGATGTTTCAGGAGAGAAATGGAAGAGAATGAAGTTTATTGCGTTACAATGGATATGATATTGAGATGTTGTGGGATTCAGGAGCAGCAATATCAGTTATGGTGCGGATATGTGGAAAAGAATTGGATCACCTGATTTATCGTCGCTACACATTATTCTAGCAAGAGTTTTTTCTGAAAAAAGAGAACATTGTACCGGGAAAACTAAACTGAAATTACAATGGAATGGGAAGGGAATAAAGAAAGAAGTAATAATTGTTAGAAATATTTCACCCAAATTTATCGTAGGTATTGATATGATAAAGCTATTTGGAATGAAAATTACTGAAGTTGGTTTTATTAACTCAAACGATGGAAATCTATTTTTTAGATAATACAGAAAGAGTGAAAAATGACTTTAATACTTCAAATAATGTCAGTCAAGAAGTAAGAGAAATGATAGAAACTTAAAAAGATATATTTATGGCATCAACATGTGATATTGGATATACGAAACTAATGCAGCATCACATTGAAACGACATGACCTCCAATAATGATAAACCCGAGAAGACAGCAATGCACTTGGAAAATAGATTGATGAATTGTTAGAAAATCAAATATTATAAGTTGCAGAATTCCACGGAATTCTCCATTGGTAATTGTACCAAAGAAAGATGGGACGATAAGAATGTGTCTTGATCTTCGGAAATTGGATTCAATTACAGAAAAGTATTCGTTTCCAGTTCCAGATATTCAATTATTATTAGATACGCTTGAAGGATCAGTTTTATTTTCTTCTTTAGATTTAGAGCAAGCATATCATCAAATTGAACTAAGCGAAGAATCAAAGCAGAAGACGCTTTTAGTACAAATATAGGTCAATTTTGTTTTAATCGAATGCCCTTTGGGTTATGTACTGCACCAGCAACATTTCAAAACTTGATGCACAAAATATTTGAAGGAATGTTGTACAAAGAAGTATTAGTATATTTGGATAATATTTTAATATATGGTGAAACTAAAGAGGAGCACGACAAACGAGTTGGTAAAGTTTTTTAGCTTTTAAAAGATGCGGGTTTAAAAATAAATTCAAGTAAATGTGTGTTCAATCCCAAGAAGCTGTAATTTTTAGGACATACAATTAACGCTAAAGGTGTAGAGACAAATGATGAAACCATCAAAAAAATTAGAGAAGCCGTAACGCAAAATTGCGCCACCTAAATACGAGCGTTCTTAGGATTAACAAATTATTACAGGCGTTTCATAAAAGATAAGGTTTTACTTGCAGCACCAAAATATGCAAAGACGACAGAACAAGAAAAGAACATTGAATGAACAAAAGAATGTGAGGATAGTTTACAATCTTCGAAGATAAAATTGTGTGGTGCTCCGATTTTGACTTTCCCAAATAATAGGGCGAAATGATATTGGATACTGATGCTAGTTTCGGAGCAATTGGAAGGGGATTTGATTTAACTAACGGATAATGGATTGGAACAGGTCATAGAATATGGATCTCAAACTTTAAACAATCACGAAAAGGGATATTGTGTTACTCGCAAGGAATTATTAGCACTGCATGAGTTTATGATATATTTTAAACACTATTTGTATGGAAAGAAATTTAGAGCAAGAATGGATAATAAGGCATAAAAGTTTGAGTTTGATGATGAGATACTGATTATCAATGATGGAGACAAAAAAAATTGTACTGGCAGTAGAATCGATACCCGACCTTATAGATTTCATACACGATGAGTTATGTCATGCCGTAGACCAAAAACTGACGGAATATTTGAGTGTAAGTTATTTTTGGCCAAATATGCAAAGAAATGTAGAACATCAACTAATAAAATGTATTATATGTAACATGCGTAAAACGTATACTGGGCGAACAAAAGAAATTTTTATTCCAAGAACAGAATTTGGGTCATTAAAACAGGTTATCATGGATATCGCTTACTTTCCAGAAATGAAAACCAAAAAGAAAAATGTTATCGTCTATGTTATCGGTATAGTAAGTTAGTGTCATTCTTAGCGTTAAGTAAACAGGGTGAAACATCGGTAGTTGAGGCAATAAAGGAAAACTGGATATATCGTTTTGGTAAGCCAAAATTATTTTTGACAGACATAGCAAATATTTTTGAGAGAAAGTTAATGCGGTCACTTGTAGAGAAGTTTGGGATTCAACAAGGATTTTCGCCCCCATACCAACATCAATCAAATGGTTTAGCAGAAAGAAATATTAGAACATTGCGAGATATGATGGTACCAACGATAAAGAACGACTGCACGGAATCAGGTTGAGACAAATTACTTCCACGAATTCAGTTTGTAATAAATGCAATACAACAAAAATCGACTGGTCTATCTCCTTTTGAAATTATTTTTGGAAGAAGAATAGTCTTACACGGATTACCACAAGAAGGAAATCCAAAACACGAAGAAATGAAAATTTACAGATGAAAATTTACAGAAAGCATTTCAAAAATTAAGCAAATACGAATGTGAAAAGCGAACGNCCAGACATTTTGAAGAATGGGAAAAAGTATTAATGAAAGTAGAACCACACAAGTTAAAGAAAGAAGATTTCAGGTATGAAGGCCCTTACAAAATTAGTAAATTTATAAGTCCACATCAGGTGCTTATGAATTATGCAGGACAGCTTAAACTCAGAAGACTTGAATGGCTGAAAAAAATTGAAAATGAAAATTAGAAAGAGAGAGAACAGTTATAAATCATTTATAAAATGATATAAAGTTTTAAATTTGTTATTATTAAATGATATTATTTGTTTAAATAATTCATTATTAATCAATAGTTTTTTTTTAAATAAATAATTATGGAAAGTTCAAGTCTTTTAACTTTTGAGATTTTAGGGAATAAATGAAGCAAAAATTGATACCTTATATAATATAATGTTTAATCTTATTCTAATTCTTATTTTAAAAATATAGAGTTCAGTTTTTTAAAAACAGTGAAAAATTTTTTTTGAGTCTTTAATAAAAATGATCTTATAGTAAGAAATAACCATAAAAAATTTTCAAAAAAGATTATCTCATACACACACCATGAATTAAGAGCAGAATTTTATTTTTTAGTTTTAATAATACTCTTTAAAATCCACGTAGATACTCACAAATTCAATTTTATGATTTAAAAGATATCTAAAAATTTTTTAAAATATAATATTATGTAAGGTATCAATTGCTGCTTCAATGTTTCGCTAAAATTTGAGATAAAGGAAAAAATAATTTTAAAAATTCATTTTTTTTGAATTTTATAGCCTGCTTCAAATAAATTATCGTTTTATTTCTATATTATTCAATTAAAACATGCATAAAACATGTATTAATATCCATAGTTGATAATAAAAAACGAAAATTAATTCCAAAAATGACTTTTGGTCACTTTTATAGCATTTCTGCAACTGTGTATTAATAATTACAAATACATTCAGAACTTCAAAATTTCAGAATTTAATTTAAAACAGTCATGTTTTTTATTCAGTTATTTTTTCATTAATTTATAACCAGCTTAACAATAATTACCTGGATGTGGGCGTATAAATGGTCCATCAGGAGTGTGAATTACCCCAATCAATATAAAAGCTAATATGACAGCTGAAAGACCTCTAAATTAAAATCAAATTACTTAATTACTTTCAAAAATATCTACCTCTGAAGATTATCTTCAGCAGTATAAAATTGATTATCAAAAACTGCTTCACATAATAGTAAAAAAGAAAATATTATCAAAACTGTTATTGTGTGAGCATTCCTAAAACCATTAACTCAAGATAAAAAGAAAATAATATACCAAAAAAAAGATAATGAGCCATCATCAAAGAAACTTTTCAATCTATTTTTTTCTTCTTCCCAATCATAAGCAGTTTTTAAAGTATACCTTGAAATTTCTTTTTCAAAGTTGATTTCTTTAGAATGCTTTTCTTCGGACATTTAAGCCTAAAATTTATATCCAATAAGTAAAGTATTAACGTTTTCATTTGTATAAATTATTTAATTTAGATAAATTTATTAAAATTACTACCTATTAAGAATGTCACGTGATATGTAATTTTAAAATTATACGTGAAATTTGTTTACACAGTTATTAAGTAAAGACTTATTAAAAGAAATTTTAAACTTAACATTTTGTACTTTAAATCTTTTTTAAAGTTTCAGTTATTAGAAAATAATTCTTGCTTTAAACTTACATTTTTCATATCATGAATTCATGAAAAATATTTNNAAAAAAAATAAATATTCTACAAATATTTAATTGAATATTCACGTGACATTTGCACTTTAGGAGCTCATATCCATTCTTCCTTAATTTTGTGCCGCATAAAACATACGACCGATTATTCGGCATATTGAAACAATTAATTTAAAATTGACAAACAAAAGTCTTATTCAACGCTCAACCGTAAGTATCTCTGTCGAATTTTAATTGAAATGTAGAACTTTTTAGAAAATGATATTACTAATTCTACAGCTCAAAGATATCTTGATCTTTTGGATGATTTACTTGAGAATAAAATACTTCCAAAACATTCTCCAAAATTATATGCAAACATCTGTGAGTCGGATTTTTAAATACAAATGTCAAAAAATGATAGAAAATGCTGAAAAATGCAACAGGAAAAATGGTCATAATGAAATAAGATAAGTGATAGCATAGCTATTGGTTGAAAACTTAAATAAGTGAATCAAACACAAGTTTTTTTTCTTAATACAGTTCATTTATGGCTTTTATCGAATTTTGTTTATCTTCTGTTTCTTCCAGTTATTAGTTAGATTTTATATTCTTGTATATTTTCCTTAAAAGAGTAATTGTAAAAGTATCAACAATTTTGCAGAATACTTTTGACATCTATTGAGTGTGAATTACAAACAACTGAATTAAAAGATATCCCATGGGAAAAATTATTTTTTATGTTACAAATCTTTTATCAATTAATAGATTTTTAAACAAATTTTAATGTAAAACAAGTACATCCGAATTAGGGCTTTCCGACTGAATTGATTCTGCCCNTTGCTAACTAAATTAAACAGTTAGAAAAAAAGACTTTTAAGAAAATACACATAACTCTTATATTCAGATAGAAATTGACCATGTATCAACAAATCAAAACATTAAATATTTACAAATGAGATAAAAATTACTTTCCTAGATTTCTCTGAATCTAATTTCAAATAAAATGAATTTTTCTTGTTAGCTACAATAATTAACTTGAGCTTTTTTTGTTAAACAATAAATTATTGTAAAGTTAAACGGTTTTAAGTTATTGTGCCAATAATCTGATAATGATTCTTCTTTATACTTTGACTTCAATTAAAAATTATTTTTGCTATGCTTATGAGGAAATAATTATTAATTAATAATCGCATACAATAGAAATCGAGGTATCTGAATATTAATATTAAAATTCTTTTCTTTCATTTATATTTATCTTATCAAACATGTGTTGTAGTAGTAAAATAAATGATGTAAAAAAATATTAGTTTTGATTTGCAAAATGAATTACCAATTGAAGATCTACCTAACATGGTGGAAGCGGTAAATACCGATTTTATTACGGAGAGGTTATTTCGAATGTGTTTTGCAGAGGATATGATATTGAGAAATACATCAAGCGGTGTGAATTGTATTTTGAAGCTAAAAACATCACCAATGTGAAACAAGAGGAAAGATTAGTCTCTTGTTTGCTAGATAAAGATTTGTTGGAAGAACATACAAAGACGTTAAAAAAAGTTAAAGGTTTTCATGCTCGTTTACGTATGGCATTTGAGAAAGAGAAAGATGTTATTAAAGATTTTCAAAATTTGATTAACTACAGGCGTGGAAATGAAGAGATTC
>MQRL01626882.1:0-12935 GCA_001938525.1 Dugesia japonica
AAAAAAAAAATAACATGACGAAAATTGACCGTCAAATTTTAGTATCAAATTCTGCATGACGAAAATTGACCGTCAAATTTTAGTATCAAATTCTACATGACGAAAATTGACCGTCAAATTTTATATGTAAATTTTGCATGACGAAAATTGACCGTCAAATTCTAGTATCAAATTCTACATGACGAAAATTGACCGTCAAATTTTAGTATCAAATTCTACATGACGAAAATTGATGGTCAAATTCTAGAACCAAATTCTACATGGCGAAAATTGACCGTCAAATTCTAGTATCAAATTTTACATGACGAAATTTGACGGTCAAATTCTAGTATCAAATTCTGCATGACGAAAATTGACCGTCAAATTCTGCATGACGAAAATTGACCGTCAAATTCTGCATGAATTTAAGAGGATACCAAAATATTTCTTAATAAAATGGAACCAATAACAGAAGAAGCTTTATTAGAAAAATACATAGAAATTAAAAGAAATAATCTATTTATGAATGAGAAAGAAATAGCAATAGAATTAGGAATCACCATAATTATGTTAAATAAAATATTAAGAAATAATGGTTTATTAAAAGAAAGAAAAAGAAACACAAGATTGAAATATAGCTATGATGAAAAAACAAAAAAATATGTTGATGATATAAATGGAAATTTTATTTTTAATATTAAAAAAGATATTTTTGAATTAATCCAACCTCCAAATAATAATTTTAATTTAACAGAAAAAAGAAATGAAATTGGTGGTAAAATTAATTATGAAACTACATTAGAAAAAATAATAACGGAAATCACGGCCAGAACAGAAAATGGTGATGTTTTAAATAAAGTAGTAAATGATGAAAAAATTAAAAGTGAAATATTAAAAGATTTAGAAAATACAATAAATAAATTACCCAAAGAAAAAGAAGAATTATTATTAAATATTTTACCACAATATTTTATTTATAAAGAAGCCTTTATTCAAGAAAAACAAAAGAAAAATAGCATTAAAATAATTGGACTTGATATGAAACCAAATAAAGGTGTAATACAATTAAAAGAAGAAAATATTTTTCTGAAATATATTATTTACTTTTTTATATTCATTTTTCTAATGTCTATATTTTATTTTATCTATAAATATTATACTGATATTATAAATTATTTATATAATAAATGGCATCCATCGATTTAGATAATAATATTCAATTTTCACATACGGCAATTAAAAATGACATACTTAAAATTTCACCATCTTCTGGTTCAATTAATAATTTAAATGCAAATGGAGATATCGTATTTCAATCTTTCCAATCTACAAATCCATTAGACATTTGTAATTCATTATTATATTTTAGAATCGAAATAACAATACCAGAAACAGCAAAAGATAAAATCACTCTAGAAAATAACTTTTTACCAAGTTTATTTAAATCAATGAGATTAAATCTTGGATCAACAAATATTGAAACTATAAATGACCCTGGTGTAATATCAACAATGTTAAATTTATTAACCACAACTGAAACTTGGAAAAAACAATATGGCCAATGTTCAGGTTGGATTCCAGATATTGACTCAGGTGATACAAAAAATAATTCTTATTTAATTAGACAAAAACATTATTCAAAGAATAAATTTGAAGGTTACTTTCAATTAAGAAATTTATTTGGCTTTATGCAAAATTATAATCGACTTTTATATAATACAATGATAGAATTTACATGCAACCATCAAATTGAAGATAAATTAATATTTTATGGAGAAAAAGATTCAACAGCAACATTAAAAATAATAACTCTTGAACTGCATATTCCAGAAGTTAGATTATTACCAAAAACAGAATTAATTCTACTTGAAAGAATATCAACAGATCGACCAATTAAAGTTTGATTTTTAAATAGATTATCAGCAAAATCAAATTTAGATTCAGGTGGTTATTATTCAATTAAAATTAGCAGTCTAGCATATCAACCAAGATATATTTTAGTTTGTTTAAAAGATTCATTATATTCATATGAAAAGAATAATAATTTATTTATTCAAAAATCAACAAAAGAAACAAAAAAATCTTATTTAAAAGGAATTCAATTGCAATTAAACAATACTTATTATCCAATTAACGAATGTAAATTTAACAAAGAAAATAATGAAATGATTTTTCCATACATGAATTATATAAAATGTTGTCATGAATTTTTAACAGAACCACAATTATCATTATTAGATTTTAGTAATCTTTATCCGATCTTCTGTTTTGATACCAGTGCACATGATGACAAAATGAATATTAATAATGTTGATGTCACACTTCATATTACAAAAGATCCAGATTTAAAAGGAACATTATATTGGTGTATTCTCGAAGAAAAACATGTTGAAATGAAACTTGCTAACAATAAAATTGTTTTAGTTGAAAATATAAGAGGACTTGATATAAAATAAATATAAGAAATAGCGCAGCCAAAAACCATAATGACAAGTAAGAAATTTATATGTGATAATTGTGGTAAAATATTATTAAAAAAAAATAAATCTAGACATTTAGAATTATGTATTAATAAAATTAAACAATATAAAACCGGAGAATATAAAATCCATAAAGGCAGTGAAACCAACAAAAGTGGAGGTGATCTTCAAAATTCAAGTGTAATATCTAAATTATTAAAACCAATAACTACAGAAAAATATCCTGGTGAACGACATTTATTTAAACATAATTACACTGGCCCAATCTTTACAACATAATTTTAATATAACTTCTTTATCTTTCATTTTACTCGTTTTTCTACAATAAAAATATAATTCCTTTTGTATCTTTGTACTTTTTGTTGCCGTTAGATTTCATTTTCCTAGCTTAACTTTTTTTGTAGTCATTGTATTCCTAGCTTAACTTTTAAATCATTAATAACTCTACTTTGATTTTCAACTAATAATTTTAAATCTTTATCTTTTTCTTTTTTATGTCCAGATATCATTTCGTGTACTTCATTTACCATTTTCTTTGAAATCATTAATTCTTCATCAGTTAAAATTTCATCATGTACAGCTTTCTCTTGAAATAAGAATAATTTATTTTTTACAGATTCAAGTTTTCTTATTAACTTTTCATATCTTATTATTTTAGATTTAATAACAGAAGTATTAATTGTTCCTATTACAGGTAAAATTGAAATAGCCCCAGTAATAACTGGAATAGCCACTGCAGAAATCAAAATTCCAATTGGAGTTATAATAATAATACCAGTAACACCAATTCCAGCCGATAAAAGTATTTGTGTATATTTAATTCCTGAATCTATATTTCCCCATCTTTTTTCTAATTTCTTATTATGTTTTATTTTATCTTTAATATAATACTAATCATTTTCAAAATCTTTAATTCTAGCAAGTTTATTTTTTAAATCTAATATTGTATAATCATTATGATCATTATAATCGCTGCGCTGACCTCCAGAAAAATCACGGATATCAGGGTAAATCTTTTCTTGTTCCATTTTCTTATTAATTATTTTAGATATATTTCTTTTAAATAAATTCCTTTTGGTAAAATTAATTCTATAAAGTTTATATCATTTTTCGGGGTTTCCAAATCAGAAAATAATACAAATTCTTTATTTATCTCAGTATTTTTAAGTTTTAAATTTTTTTCAATATTTTTAATGGTAAATTTAAAGGTATATTGAAAATTTATATAAGAATAAACCAATATATTATAACCGAAGTAATTTGTAGCTTTTAACTTTATACTAACAATAAAAGTTTCTTGAAGAAAAAAATAATCATAAACACCTATTGATTCTGTTTTTCCTTTTCTTTTAAAATCTATTCTTTCTATTTTTTCACTATTTAACCAATAACAAGGAAGATAATTATCACTTTGAAGATTAAGAAAAAATATACTTTTATTTTTTTTTTATTTATAAATGGTAAGTGATTATCAATTATTTTTATTATACTTTTAAGTGCTAATTCTGTACCATTTTCATCATAAGTTTTTAACGAAAGATCAATTCTTTTAATAAAAGAATCATGTAGCCATGGTTTTATTCTTTTATATTCTTCAATTATTTCATCTGGAACTTTATATATTTTAATTTTAATATCTAAACTTTCTAAATTAATTTCTTTAGGTAAAATTATTTCAATATTATTTATTTCACTAACATTTAAAATTTCTTTACTTTCACGATAAATTTTAATATTATCAACATCGGGTTTAACATATAAAAATGTTACTGCAATATGATTAATTTTAATGTCATATGTAAATTTTTTAAGTAAAGATTTGCCGGTAATATTTATAGCAACTTTTCTTTTAATATTCGTTTTTAAAATAACATGTTTACCTTTAAGTTTTAAATCATAACCAGTAACAAATTTATCATTAATATATAATTGTTCATTGCTAATTGTTAATATTGAATTATTACCTGACATAAAAACATATGGTAAATAATTATCAAATATTTCTCTTAAAGCTTTGAAATTAAAAGTTTTAAATAAATTATTAATTTTATCAATATAAATTTTATGAAACTTTTTATTTTTATATTCTTCTTTTAATTTTTCAAAAGTTTCTATTTTATATAAATTAACACTTACTTCTTTTAAATAAATATCTTTTGGTAAAACTATTACAATATAATTTATATTTGTATTAGCAGTAATATCAGTACTTTCCCTATAAATATTCATACTATCATCTTTATTTTTATAATGTGTAAATGTTACTGCAATATGATTAATTCTAATGATATATTTTATTTTTTCAAGTAAAGATTTACCAGTAACACTTATACTAATTTTTTCATTTAATATTGTATGCAAATAAATTGTTAAAGGCTCTTCAAGATAATAATTTATACTCCTTCTTATAAAATAAAAATCATTAATATATTTATCATTTAAAGAATAATGTAGTGTTAAATCAGAGAAAACTGAAAATATCTTATAATTACTAAATATAAATTTATATGACAATTTGTTATTAATCAAATCAGTTAATTTTACTAGTATTTCTTGTGTAAGTGTTTCTTTATATTTTTTAAATAAATTATTAATTTTATCATTATATATTTTATGACTAATAAATGCAGTTATTTTAATATCTTTAATTAATTTAAAAATTATAGGTTTATATTTTTCTATACTAGATTTAATTATGACTAACTGATTCAAATGTTCATCATATATTTTCTTAGTTATATCTTCATTTAACATATTTATTTTTACATTTAACATGCTGATATCATTTTTAATTTTAGGAATATCAGTATTTAATTCTTTAAATTTATAAATTAAATCACTTCTTTTATATCAAATGTTTCTTGATTACAGTTCTTTGTTAATTTTTGAATTTTATTATTTAAACTTGAAATATCAACATTTAAATTTTTTAATTCAGCGATTTTAGATTCTAAATATAACTTGTTAACTTTAAAATCATCAATTTTTAATAATTTATTGAATATTATTTCGTGTTTCTGGATTTTATCTTCTAATTCTTTTATATATTTATTATTTTTATCTTCTAATTCTTTTATATATTTTAAATTATCAGTCCCTGTTTTTTCTAGAGTTTTTTCTAGAGTTTTAATATATTTTAAATTAACTGCATCATTTAAATCATTAGGATCTTCGATTATTTTTAAACATTGAATCATATCACCAGTTTCATTCACAAATTTATTTTCATTTTGAATTTCTGTGATTTTAATTTTAGCATCAACAGTTTTTAATATTAATGTTGCATCAGAATTACTAACTGTAGTACCAAACTTATTCATTTTCTACCTTTATGGGCTTCGCGCTATTTTCTTATAGAATCATATAAAGATTTCATTTCATGAATTATCATGTCAAATGCGCTATTTTTGTCAAGTGAATATAAAAAATAAATACATAAAATTCCACATATTTTAGTTTCAAAATGTTGCACTCGAATTTCATTATATTTCGTGACATATTTTTCTATTTCTTATAAAGGTTTCAATCCAAATGAATCAAAATAGAATCCATTGCGATAACATGTCCAATGTACACCTTTTTGATTATTATTATGATAATTAAAAATATAGTTCATTGAATTTTTAAGTGTAGCAATTTCATTTTTCATGTAAATCTCTAATGGAAGATTTAAAATGTTAGCAATTGAATATAAATCAAAATTTGTAGTTGTATTAATTCCAAATGTCTTCAGGAAATCTAATAATGAAAAATCTTCATCGACCATTTTCTTATGTTAAATATTAGTTGTAAAATCCTCAAAGGCGATATTTTCGAAGATGCACTAAAATTGTAATTGTTTCTTTGTTAAAATCTATCGTGTTAAAATTTTCATCTATAATTTTAAAATAAAAACCATCAATATAATCTGTATTAATTTTAGAATAAATTGCTGGAGATGGACGGTCAACCATTTTATATCCAAATGGAACAGTATTTATTGGAAATGAGTATAAAAGATTAATTTTTTAGTGTCACCATTTATACTGACATAATTACCTTTTACAATATTACAAGTAATATTTATCGCGTTAATATTACAAATGTTAACTTTTTCATCTGAATAATAATTTCCTGGTTGATAAGTCTTAGGTTTAAAACCAAGGATTACATGGAAAAATGAATTTTTATCGAAAGATAGAGACGAAGCTACTTTCATCTTACATTTTGATGTTGCTGTGTCAGGTGTAATTTCTAGATATTTTTCTAAACGTGTAGACATTTCTTTAACTTCATATGCTCCAGGTTCAAGATTTAAAGGTTTATTATCAATCTGAAATTTATTATTAATATTTGTAATGTTAAAAATAATATTGTAACATGAAAAATATAACAATCCAAGTTCATATTCTGAATCCAATTTTATAGGATAATCTAAATTTAATTTTAGGTTATCTTCTGTTCCAACTATTAAGAATTGATGTGACATTTTTCCTTTTATGGATCTTTCTTATGTGAAATATTTAACATTTCGTATATTACATTTCACATATCGCATGTCGACATTTCAGTTTGTGAAATATTTCCTTTTATATTTTTCATAAATCATATCGGATATTAAACCTTGAGATTTTAATTTTCCACATACAGATTTAATTTCTTCTGAGAGATTATCATGTCCAGATTTTACAGCTGAAATTAATAATACTAACTTTTCAAATAATGCAATTGGGTTCTTTGTTTTTTCTATTGTACTTGTTGCACTCGTTAGATTTGTCCCTTTATGGGTTTTTATTGCATTTCCACTTACATGTCTCTTTTTTTCTATTGCACTTGTTGCTGTATCTGTTTGATAATCAGTTTCATGTCCTTTTGTAGAATCATGATCAGATTCATTTTCTGGGGTTTTAAAAGTAGATGTAGTTTCAGTTTTCTTTTTTAATTTTTTAGGTTTTTCGGGTCCCTTTGGGAAATTGAGACTGACTTTTCTAAATTTATTTTTTAATTTATTAACATAATCAGAATTAGTAGGAATAGGTGAAATTAATTTTAAATAAACTTCTATTTCCTCAGTTGTTTCTTTACCATCAAAATTACCTAAGATTAATCTAAAAGTGCCATCACTATAAGGTAAAATTTCAGATTTATATAAAAAATATTTATTATCATCTTGTCCGTCGGTGAATAAATAAATTTTATTTTCTTTTAAAGTAATTTCCATAAAACTTTTTATTTTATCTGCAGCAACTACATTTAAACTTGAAAATACTGGAATTATTGTTTGTGTTAATTTACCACTGGCATCAACATTTTCAATTGAATATTCAGGAATAAATGGTGTTATTTTTTCATTTAAAAAGAATTTTGTTAAATCTCTAGATTCAAAATTTAAAGGTGTTATTGTTTGTTTTTTAAGTGATTCAATTGCAGTGATTGTTGGTTGTTGTAAAACTGATAAATTACTTTGTAATTCTCTTGAATCAGTAATTTTATTACAATAAAAATTATTATATTTTTCTTGTGCAGCAATTAAATTTTTTAATTCTTTTATTTGTTCTAATACTTGTTTAGCATCCATAAGTTCTTTTTTATCTCTTTTTATAAGCGTTCTTTTGTCTCTTTTTAGTTCTTTTTATATGGATTAAAATATAAACCCTGGCCACTTTTAATTATTTCAATTCCAGATTTAAAATTTTTAGTTGTTTCTTTTAAATCTGGATATTGATTTTTTAAATATTGATATATAGCATCACCTTGATATGGTTTTAAATAAAATCCAGTACCTTTATGGGGTAATCCTTGTCCAGTATTTAATGCTGTTTTTTCTGATTTTTGATCTAACACTGCTTTCTGCGATTCTAACACTGCTTTTTTCTGTAGTTCTAGGATTTCAATTTCTTTTTGTTTTTTTATTGCATCTCTTGAATTTGTAACTGTAGTTGCTATTCCAGATGCTACACCAGCTGTTCCTGCTAATGCAGCAACTATTGCTGGAATGGCTGCTAAAATGCAAAACCACCCTCCTTGGACCCGCCTTCTTTTTTTTTAAGTTCTTGTTTTACTTTTTTAGAAATATAATAATTTTTATTGTTAATTTTTACAGTTTTACATTGTTTAGAATTTACTATTTTCTTTAGTTCTTCTTCTGTTGGATTTTCTATTACACTTGTTGTACTCGTTTTTTCTATTACACTTGTCATTTTCTATATTATTAATTTAAACTAACGAGAGCTTTTTATTCTGTGAGCAACAAGTGCTTTAAACAAGTGCTTTAAAACTAACGAGAGCAACAAGTGCAATTTATTCTGTGAGCAACAAGTGTTTTAATAAGTGCTTTAACATTACTTCATTTATTACTGTACATTTTTTTCTGAATGACAACAAGGAGTGCGTTTATTTATTTTGTCAAGTCTTAAATGCCAGATTTCACATACAAAACAGCAATATTCATTTCCATGTGGCCATGTTCTTGTTGCATTATCTTCTATAATTCTTTTATCACTGTAACCTGTTAATGCTATTTTCTTTTGATGAACTAATTTAATTTCATGAAGTTCAGATTTTAAAGAATAATTTGTACCATAAATTATTATCTTTGAGTTTTTTAATACTAAATCAAAATCTCGCATTCCAATTTTATTAAATGATTGTACACCTTTATGTTTTTTACTTAGTTTTATTTCATTAGGGGTCGCTTCGCTTGCCCGAGGGACCCATTCATATGCATATGATTTTGGTTTTATAAATGCACATTTTAATATTTCTGAATCTGGCATTTCATCTTTCATTTGAAATAAATTATTTCCAGTTAATTTTTCTAATTTTGCAAGGTTATCATCACCAATTATTTCTACAAATACGGAATCGGTATCTGAATAATGGATTTTATAGTTACTTTCGCCAACTGCTGGTTCTAATTCGTAAAATACGAAATTGTACATTACTTCTTTTGCATATTCTAGAATTGTGAAACCTAAATATGGAAATTTATCATATTTTAAATTTGTTTTTGTTAAATGTACAGCTGCTATGTTAGAGTAAATTCCTGAATCTAAATTGAAACTTTTATGACTTAAATATGTTGTTTTAGATGCTAGATTTTGTAAATCTTTATCTGTTGCTACAATGTAAACATTACAACGATTTCTTATATTTTCAAGTGTTTTCCCGTAGAATGCATTATTCATATCTTTAAAGAAAGATACACCAAATTCATCTTTATTTTGTTTTGCTTGATTTCTTTGTTCGATATTAAATTCAATATATTCTTTTAACCATGGTCTTGTTGGCATTTTAAATTTTGCATGTATCTTTTTTAATTTCATACCTAATGAAAGATAAAGATCTAATGTTGAACCTAGAATTATATAATTCTTTTTGTGAAACTGATTCATTGTTAGTTTTATATTTTTATTTGTTAATTTTTTATTAAATGATTTTTGGTAGTTACTTAACATTTCTTCTGTAATAAGTATTCTGTCAGGTGCTAATGGAAAATATTTTGTTCTATCATGAATTTCTCTTGGGTAATCTAGATCAACTTCATATAGAAAATTCATTGTTTCGGTCGATTTTTCATATTCTAACACAGAGCATTGATAAAATTCACCTGTTGGTAATGGTTTTGTCATACACGAGGCATATAATGAATTTGCATCAAGATATTTTATGTGACATGGTTTTAATAAATTATCAATATGGTTTTTTAAAAGTTCTGTATCACCTGTTAAAATTATTTCATGTAGATCTTCTTTTTGTGCTGCATTTAATCTTCTATTTTTATCACGCGATTTATCATATGCAAATAATTGACGGTCACCTTCTTCACCTGAATATCCACCTCTAACTCCACGTTCAAATTTTAAGAATAAATCATAGCTATATGGTTGTGCATATTTTAATTTTACTTTTGTAAATCTTGCTCCAGCTTGCCATGTAAATCCTGGTGCTGAATAACAATAACATGGATCTATTTTGTAAGAATTTAAACATTTCTTTCTAAAATTTTCTACGTAATCTGCTAGAATTAAAACATCAAGTTTCATATAGTGTAACATGTAATTCAAAAGATTTCCGTGGATATTAAAATCATTTAAAAATTCTTGATAATCTTCGTCGGTTATTCCTTTTTGTTTTAGTACTGTAAAGAAATCTTCTTTCTCTGGTATTCTATTTGATTTTAATAATTAAATGACTTCATCTACATTATTTGCTTTAATATAATCATATGGTAATACTGCTTTTTTAGGTTTTAGATTGAAAGATTTTAATATATCATAATCATCTAATTTTGTTAATGTTATACCCATTTTCTCAACTGTGGTGTTACATATTTTTAATGAATCTAAGAATCTAATATTTTTATATTGAAATGAAATATTTTGATCGTCAGTGTGTGGAATTATTCTTTTTACTGCTTTTGGTTGATTAATTATAAGTTCTTTGAAAAATAAATGATTGTCATAGCCCATTGCATTATGAAAGTAACATGGTATAAATAAATTATTTTTATTACAATCTTTATGTGCAAATCCTTGAAATTCATTATTGTAATTTTTAAATACTATTTCATGTTCTTTAAAAATTTGTTTTTCACAAAAATAACATTTTGTTCCCTGAAGAAATACTGGAGTTTTTCCTGTATATTCTTTATGTAACTTGTTTTCAATAATATTCATAAATTTTTCATCAAGTTTATCAAGAAACTTTATAAATTCATTAACTACATTTTCACCTGATGTGTGATAATAATTACTTTTTATTAAACTAGGATAATCAGATTTTAAATATATTCCTAGGCTTATTGGATGTTGAGTATTATTTTCATGGCATTTTATTTTGAAAATGGAAATTTTGAAATTCAAAATATTCTTGATATGGAAATTTAATATTTAATGGTTTATGTTGAATACATTCTTCTTTATGTCGTTGTAAAATATTTTCACTTGAGTAGATATTCATACATCCGAGACATAAATAATTACCATGTTTAACGTCAAATAAAGTATGTACATTTCTGACCAATAAATAATGACTTTTGTAGATTAATAAGTTGCATTTATTTTCTTCTGGTTCAGGTTTAACTTCATAATGTTTAATTCGTATTGCTGAAACTTTTAAATCAGGTTCTAATTCAAAAAGATTTATTTTGAAATTATTTAACTTTTCAAATAACTTTATATCTTCAATTTCTGATGGAAAATTCATTCCTATTGTATTAAATTCATTGATAAATGGAATATAATTACTTACTCTTGTTGCATTTGGTAAAACATGTTTATGTGCTAAAATTGAATATAATAAACATTTGTCATCTTGATTCATAATATTAATAATTCCATATTTATTTTTAAATTTATCTGGTAATTCACAATAAGTTCTTCCACCTTTAATTCTTGATTTGTATTTAATAAATTCTAATCTGTAATTAATAATATGGTCAAAACTCCAATTAGAATCTCTTCGTGATTGTTCATGAATAAAATTATCAACTTGTTCATATAATTGATTTAATTTAGTTGGTATTGTTGATTTTGCATAAATTTTAGAATTTGAGGTATATGAATAAAATAATGATGTTCTATCTTCTTTTATATATTCACTGACGACTACTATTTTCATATAGAAATTGTAACCTAGCTTGTAAAATTCGTTGACAGCATCTTCTATTTCTTTTTTAAGTGGAACAATTGAAGTTAAATTTAAATCGTCAACATATCGCATTAAACCTAAAGAACTATTTAATAAAACATTAATATGATAATCTGGATATGTTGTAGTGTTAAATACTTCTAAAATATGTTTTGGTCTTGTTTTCCAATTTTTATCTATTTTCTTTTGTAATAACAAATGTACTCTATCTATTAATTTGTGTTCTGCTAATAATTCAATTGTTGCAAAAAATTTATCACAAAGTTCACAATATAATTTAATTCGGCCACAATTAGTTTTTTTAAAATGTGTATTTAGTCCAATTTGCGTTTTAAATTTTTTATTGCAAACGGGACATGGTATATAATCACTCTCATTTAATATAAAACATTTTTTGATAAAATATGTGATTTTAATCCACGTTTATTTTTAAATGTTTTATTACAACTATCACAAGTAAGTGTAGTCATTTTTTATTTTTTCTTCTTTTTTTATAAAAAAAATTTAAGAGGATTACATTGTTGATAAAAATTTTGAGAAGATATATTTTCATCATGTTTTGTCAATTTTCGTCATGCAGAATTTGACGGTCAATTTTCGTCATGCAGAATTTGATACTAGAATTTGACCGTCAAATTTCGCCATGTAAAATTTGATACTAGAATTTGACGGTCAATTTTCGCCATGTAGAATTTGGTTCTAGAATTTGACCGTCAATTTTCGTCATGTAGAATTTGATACTAGAATTTGACCGTCAATTTTTGTCATGCAAAATTTACATATAAAATTTGACGGTCAATTTTCGTCATGTTATTTTTTTTTTTGAACTTTTTTGTATTTTTTATT
>MQRL01627287.1:409-13705 GCA_001938525.1 Dugesia japonica
AATAATAATCAATAATAATGATCAATAATAATAATTAATAATAATAATCAATAATAATGATCAATAATAATAATTAATAATAATATTCAATAATAATAGTTAAAATAATCAATTAAAATCAATAATAAATATTAATAATCAATAATAATAATCATTAATAATAATAATGAGCAAAATTATTCAATAATGAAGATCAATAATAATAATGATAATAAATAATAATAATATTTAATAATAATATTCAATAATAATAAATTATAATCAATAATAATTTAATAATAATCAATAACCATAATCAATAATAATCGATAATAATAATTAATAATAATAATGTTTCTAAATACAAAGTGTAATTCAATAATATTAAAAAATATTGCGGATATTACATAATCTGAGTACATAATAAAATATAAATTATTAGAGATTTATATTTCTAAAATATAATCAAAAAAATTAAATAAATATTACTAAGCATTCCACTTTGAGACATCGAGATCCATTATGCATTCGTTTTAGATGAGTTAACACGCCCATCATGTTGTGACTTTTAACAAAACAGTTCTCGAAAGAACAATGAAACACGTAAAGAAAATGTTTCTTAAAGTGAGCATATAAATCTGATCTGTCTGAAAATAGATTTCTACAATGTGGACAATCGAATGAAATATCGGGATGTTCAAATTCAATGTGATCAAGTGAACTGTTCATATTGATTTTGACACGAGCCATACAATGCGGACATTTATATCTATTATCCGCTGAATCAGTAAAATGGTTCTGAATATGTTGCATCAAATCGACACTGGGTAAATGGCTACAACAATAAATGCACTCAAATTCATTAATTGATGGATGGCAACATCTGTGATGCTCAAGAAACAATGAAGGATTTGAAGTTGAAAATGTTTTTGAATTATTACTTGACTTATTGTCACAGCATATAGAACAAACAAACATTTGGTTGACTTTTTCCAAGATGCTGATTTTATGATAGTTCGACATTTTTTACAAATTAGTAAATATCTAAAATAGAAATTTTCAATATTTCACCAAAGAAACATTAAATAAACCAATTATAAAATATATAATATAGAGAAATTAAATAAAAGTCAGATGACAACTAAACACTGAAGTAAACCATTATAATTCTTAAAATAAATGCAAAGAAAAACATGTTTACTGATCTATTAAAACGAAATGAAATTGTAATAAATTTTCATAATGAAATAATTATTTTGGAAAATTATTTGATATATTTTAACTTTTAAGAAATAGTTTTTTATAATAAATTTTAATTAGAAAATACTTGATTCCAGCGTTATTAAATTAGTTTTACAGTAAGTTTCCGAATGAAAATTTTCGTTAACTAATTAAATGGGGAAATTAAAAAATTTATTTATACTTGTTTATTATTTTTAAAATTGTAAAATTAATTTAAAAGACAAACTATTAGAATTATTGAAAGAAATTATTGACTTGATCAATGTTGTCTCATAATTGAATTTAAAGTTAAATTATAAATATTTTACATATTTGAATCAAAAGATTTTGTAAAGAAACAACTTAAAAAATGCTCAAAATTTTAATCTGCTGATTAAATGATTAATTTAATTAAATAGACCCCATTTAATTAAATATCAACATCTATGTTATAAGCAATTTCGAGTGATCGTATATCTACATATTTTAAAGGAGAGGCAATTTCTAACATACGACCTTTCATAGTAAATTAAAATTATTTTGACAAAATTCGTTTAAATCAAGTGGTTCTTAATCTTTTTAGTGATCAGCATTCCTTAAAAATATGTTTATATTTTATATTAAGTAAAAAAATTTATTAGTAGTATTAAAATGGGCGTGATGAACCCTATCCCCTTTTTTTCATTTTTTCGCCGTAACCAAAATGATCACTTTTACGGCTTTTCTATTCAAAAGAGTGAAAAAAAGGTAAAAAGCGTTTTAAATTGGAAAAATTCTAATAAAATTTGTAGAATTACAATCAATGAGAGATATCATTTAGAAACGGCTCAAAAAGGAAAAAAACGCTCGAGGTTCATTACGCCCATTTTAATACTACTTCACTTTTTTAAAAATTTACATAATTTCTAATAAATAAGATAAATAATAATAAAAAGTTATTTAATTAATAAAAAAAGACATGTCGGCGTTACGAAGAAATAATAATTCCAATTTACCACCAATTATAAGGAGAAATAGAAATAGGATAAATAGATCACCTCCTCATTCAAATCGAGCAAAAATAAGAAGACGTAATCGAGAAGAACGGGAAATTAATAGATTGAATGCAATAAATGTCCATCCGTATTATTTTAAAGAAACAATAGCACATGATTTTATTCAGATGGACGACATAAATGGTTATTTATCGATTTTTGAAAATATGATCAAAGATAAGATAGAGCAATGTCCATACAAAAATTCAAATCTATTATCTCTTGCACTCTTAATATGAAAAGAGACGATTTATTAATTAATGAAGAGATAGAAAATAGAAATACTTTAGAACAGGATATATTAATTCAGTCGCATCCTTTAATATTTTTTAATAATAGTGAAAATAATTATAAACAAATGTATATAAGTTAAATAATGTATTTGACAGATGAAATGAACAGTTTACAAGGAAGCAATTGGAGAATAATTGGTTTTAAAGATATTTCATTAGAATATATTAGAGTTAAATTTCTACATGGAGGCCACATTTTAAATTTCCCATTTAGATCCAACTCAATTATAAATATTAAAACGAGAGATAATTTTTGTGTATTTTGGCATATAACTGTATATTTATTTCCCTAACCGGATGAATCATATCATAAAAGTGAATTTAAATATTATTCAAAATATTTTAAAGCAATAAATCCTAATGTATTAATGGAAAATGTATAGATTTAAATCAAATAATGAAGACAGATTTTCCAATAAACAAGATTAACATTTTAGAAAAACTATTCAACATTTCAATAAATGTTCTTGAAATAAATCAAAAACCGCTTGAAAATGATATAAAACTTCGAAAAAGTTATATAACAACCCCTTTGCATATTTCAAATTACGAAGTAAAAACTAAAGGTTTCCAATGTGAGGTTTTAAATAATTTTCACAAGCTATACAATAATAATAACAGTTATAGATATTGCGAACCTGATTGTAATAATATGGCCTGTAATAAAAGTAAACTATACCTAGGTCATTACTTTTGGATTAAAAGATTAAAGAGTTTTCTCAATGAGAAATCATCGCATACAGGAAGTGATTCAAACTTATGTGGCAGATGTTTTAATTATTCGAGAACAATAGATTCTTTTAAAACACATAAAGAGTTTTGTGAGTCAATTGATAATAAATCTAGATTAATTTTTCCGGTTGATATAAAAATCAGTTAAATGACGCTTTAAAAGAATATAATCAATACCAACATCTTTTAAGTAGAACGGAGTTACTCGAAAAATGCACAAAACTGAAACAAAAATATGAAAGAATGTCTCATCTAAAGTTTTCACAATTTCATTATAAGTTAAAACAACCGTTTGTGATTTATGCCGATATTGAGTCATATATAGCATAAACACCGATAGTTATTACTACAGACACAAGAATAGTGAATACCAATATTCCGTATACAATTACTCTCTATCTCAAATCTTTATATCAAGAATTAATGAAAGATTATACTAAAGTTTTCCATCGACCTAATTGTATGGAAGAATTTATTAAATTTGTGATTGGAATAGAAAACGGGATGAATTATTTTTAAAAAACCCTGTAAAAGCAAATCCAATAAATGAGGATTTAATTAATTATACTAATTATTCCGAATGTTGGATTTGTGAAAAACCGCTGTGTGGTGATAAAGTATTAGACCATGACGACTCTGAAGGAAAATATAGAGGAGCAGCGCATAAAAGCTGTAACTTAAATCTAAGTTTGAAGAATTTATTTTTACCAATATACTTCCATAATAAAAGTGGATATGATTTTCATATAATTATAAAAAAATTAGCAAAACAAACTAAATTAAATGGACGATATGATGAAATAGGTAAAATTCCTAAAACAGAAGAGAATAACATGTCGGTTACATATGGGAAAGTGAGATTTTTAGAAAGTTATCGAATGTTGCAAAACTCAATAGAGGGAATATCAAAATCATTAACAAAAGAAGAAAGTAAAATATTATATAATTTCTGTAAAGAAGAATCAGAAAGATTAACTCAAAACATAGTAAGATTAACTCAAGATGTAAAACGATTGATTTTAGAGGATCCAACTAATAATGTGACCGACGAATTAAATATAGAATCGGTAATTCTTGATTTAGTCTCACCTGATACATTATTTGAATTAATTAAACAAAAAGGAATACATCCATACGAGTGGATAGATAATTCATCAAAATATTATGGCACTCATCGCGATTTAAATGATAGATTTTGTCCTTTACCAATAGAATCGTTTTATTCAACTTTAAACAGAAAAGGAATAATTAAAGAATTTCAACGATATAAAGATACTTTTCTGATATTTCAATGAAAGAATTTCCACAATTATACAATTCTATATCATAAAGTGGATGTATACATTATGGCTGACGCAATGGAAAAATTTAGAAGCATAAATGAATTAGATCCAGCTTATTTTATCTCTGCTTCTGCTTTAACATGGAGAAAAGGTTTAAAATATACGGGTATTTCCTTAGACTTATTACAAACGCAGAAATTATTCAAATTCTTTGAAAGAGGAATAAGAGGAGGAATCTCAACGATATTAGGGAATAGATATGTTAAAGCCAATAATAAATATACTAATAAAGATTTCAATGATTTTGCAGTATTAGATGAAATAGAATATCAAAATATATTAAATGATTCTAAGATAAAAGGAGAAAATACAACTAAACTAAAATAAAAATTAGAATCTAATTTTCTATTATATATCGACGCAAATAATTTATATGGATATTCAATAAGTCAAACTTCACCTTATAGTAATTTTGAACAAGCGTGAAGAGAAGCAATTGATAAAATGAATCAAAATTCAATGCAAGCATTATCGTTTATGTTTAATAAAGCAAAAGAAATACATAATAACGAGTTTAATACTGGTTATGATTTTAAAGTTGATAATATAAAGATGACACGACAAAAGTGGTTGATATTAGCTCATATCATTATATCCATTATATCGATATATCCATTAGCTTCAGAAAAAAGAAAGATAAATATAAATGAATTATCTAATTATCACAGAAATTTATTAAATCAGTCAAAACAAAAGTTTGTCGAAACAGATAAATTAGTTTTAGATTTAAATCCGAAAAAGAATTATGTTGTTTATTGGAAGAATMTARAATACTATCTTCAAAGAGRAATGGTTGTAACAAAAGTACATGAGATAGTTTCATTTAGAGAAAAACCGTRGTTAAAAGATTATATAGATTATAATACAAGAAAAAGAACTGTGGCTACAACTGACTTTGAAAAAGATTTATGGAAATTAATGAATAATGGTTTCTTTGGTAAATCAATGGAGAATATAAGATTATGACAAAATATAGAATTAGTTAATACACCGGAACAATTTATAAAAAGAACTTCTAAACCAACTTTTAAAAGTTTAAAACAATTTGATGAAAATTTATTTGCCTGTCACTTTACAAAAAAACAAATACAAATGAATAAACAAATTTACATTGGACTTGTTATATTACATTATCAAAGTTGCATATGTATAAAACCTTTTATGAAGAATTTAATCCTAAATTAGATATTACACCAATATATTCAGATACGGATAGTTGGGTGCTTAATATCAAATCAGAAAATTTATATAAAGAAATAGGAGAAAAGAATTTAAAAGAAATATTCGACTTTAGTAATTACAAAATAGATAGTAATACTAGTAGAGCATTACAATTAACTCCTGAAGATTTAACTAAACACAAAAAAGTAATTGGTTATTTTACAGACGAATTAGGAGAACAAATGATGTTAGAGTTCTGTGCTTTAAAATCTAAATCATATTGTTTTGTACATGAAGATAAGAAAAAGGAACCGGGAATTAAAGAGAAAAAGAAAAATAAAGGAACAAGTAAAAGCGTCGTCGACAAAGAAATACACATGAATAATTATAAAGATGCAATAAAGAATGGTAATTTGCAATATAATATCAATTATAGTATTAGAACGAAATTACATAATGTTTATACAGTAAAACAAAATAAAATATCTTTAAATTCATATGATGATAAAAGATATTATTACAATAATATAATTAACATTCCATATTGCAATGGAAGTTATTTAACATAAATATTAATTTAACCTTTTAATGAATATTAAAAAAATGGATGAAAATTATAACAATAAAGATAATAAATATAATGAAAATTATTATATTTTAAGTAAAGAAAAATTTTAAGATATAATAAATGATTTTAAAATAAATGGTATAAAAACAACAAAGATACAAGAATGTATAATTTTAAAGTCTAATCAAAATAGATGAAAGATTTTTATAAATAATTAACAGATTATAAATAATTTAATTTATAAAAATGCCTGATCCAAATAAAAAAACATTTATAGAAATTTATAATATCATTGCCTCAATATTTTTATTTCAGAAGAATAAAAAATTCAAAAGCGTACCAAAAATGTTGGAAGCTTTTACATAAGAAACCGATTTTCATATAAAAATAGCCTGTTACTATAAATATATGCGATATTTAAAATCATCTATATATTTATTACAATCTTTATATTCATCACAGAATAATAACGAATTAATTATTTTTATTAAGAAATACGATACAGTAAATATTAATTTTGAACATTTAAAACACTTTATTGATTTTACTGATAAAGAGCTTGAATATCAGTCAAATCACTTTTCTGCATTGTCTCAAAATGACTGCAGTCAACTACTGTCATTTCCAACACAGTCAACTGCAGTCAATTACCAACAATTAAAAATACAAATATCGACGAAATTGACCAATATTTGGCAAAGAATTTAGTTAAAAATTTTAATAAAGATTATTTAGAAAACATTAAAAAAAAACACATGAAACTTTTAATAGGTGAATCGTTTATAAAACAGATTTATTTTACTCTTGGGAAATTAGAGTATTTAGTCAAAGATAAAAATAAAGAAGTTGAATTATGATCAACAAAGGTCAATTAAATTAAATTTTATTTTCATGATCATTATTATTGTTTTATTAGTATTATTAGTTTACTTTGCATTTAAATATTTTAAAACATTATCATTAACTACTTTAAAGTTATTTTAAACTATTTAATTTTATTTAATGTTTTCATATATCTGCTGAATTCAGATAATGACTTCATTTTCATTTTTATTCATTTTCGATGATGCATATTCTTTTGTAATTCTTTCAATATCTTTGGAATCAAAATTATTATTCGCTTTTAATTTATTAGTTAAATGACGATTTTCATTAATTAATTGTTTATTCTGATTAGCTAATTCATGTTTTTCTGAAGCAAGATTATATATTGTTCCGCCCATTATATCAACGCATTGTTCAAATTGTTTTGCTCTTATTATAAATGTTCTCCCTGCTTCAGCTTGTCCACCAATAGGTAATGAATTATACATATTTACATCTTGTAATTTTAATTTAAAATCATTATCATTAGAAATACATTTTATAAATTTATTTGCCATTTTTTTAAAAATTTAATCTTTTATTTTCTTCAATTAATTTATCATTTTCTTATTCTAAATTACAAATAGTGTTGCACATTTATTCAATACAATGTATGTATTGTTTGCTTTTAATAAAAAGATCTAAATATAATTCAGCTTTATTTGCTATGGATAACTGTTCAACTTTATCACACTCATCTTTAATTTAATTTTTATAAATAACTTTTAATTGATCAATTACCAGTCTTAACCATAAAATCCTTTGGCAAATGCAACTCGATTAAATGAATTATCATGTCCATTATAACCTTTTAATATTTCAATCAAGTTTTTATTTTCCTCGCCTGGTGATAAAGAAGCAATACAGTTAAATTTTTCATAAATCTCACTAGCGAATAGAAATTTAAATATAAAGTGGCTAAGAAATTAGCTTGCAATCTTTTATCATGTTGTGGAATTTTATTATATTCTTCTTTAATTTTATTTCCTACTATGCGGCTAATACCAATTATTTTAATAAGATTATTAATTCACATAATATGACTTTCGTTTACCATTTTTTTAAAAATATTTAATTTAATTTTTATAATTAATTTTCAATTTTATGTAATTTAAACAATTATAATCTATTTCTAATTTATTTTCTTTCGTACTTTTGTTGTAGATTGATTTATTAAAGATTCCATTTCCTTTAGCTTTGTTAATAAAAAAGTATTATCCACAGCAAAGCGGTTAGTCATTGAAGATGACGCTTTATCTATTTCTTTTTCTTCTTTAACGTCAATATCAGTTTTAATCTTTAATATTTTATTTTTGATTTCATTAACAATTGTTTTACTAGTATTTATCTTATCATCGGTTAATATATTATCATGTAAACATTTTTGATGATAAAGAAATAATTAATTTTTACTTGTTTCTAATTCTTTAATTAAATCATTATATTTCTTCTTTCTTATTTTAATTAAACCGATGTTTAATAAACCATGAATGATTGAATTTGTTAAAGGAAATGTGCCAAGAATAATAGCAGGTAAAGTTAAAATAACTATACCACTTGTAGCTAAAACGGTTATTGTTATACCTGCTGCACCGAATAAATTTCCTATTAAAATATCGGTATATCTTACGCCTGTATCAAACTTTTTCCATCTTCTATATATTTTATTATAATGATTTATTTTATCAGTTAAAAATGTTTAATCATTTTCAAAATCTTTAATTCTTAATGTTTTTAATTTATTCTTATAATCAGCTATAGATGCAGTTCGATTAAATTCTTCACTTATTTCAGGATAAATACGATCATATTCTTTCTCCATTTTTAAATGTAATATTTTTTTTAATTTAATAAAACTTTGATTTTATAATTGTTTCATTATTATTATTATTAACATCGCGAGCTACTTTTGGTTGTACACTATAAAAGGCAAAAAACTGTTGGTATATATCTCTGCTATATGTTTCACCGCCACTAGTTTCATAACATAAACACTCATAAATAAATCCACTCGTATTTTTATCTCCTATAACCAGTTTTCCAAATTCAAAATTTTTTTTATAGTAATGCGTTGTTCTTTTTCATAAATACTTTGATTAAGGGTAATTCGATTTCCTTTCTTTTCAATATATAATAAATTAGGATAAGGTTTAGAAGCATTCATGTAAGTTAAATTAACTTTTTATTCGTGATATAATTCTTCATTATTTAATTGTAAATAATTTGTATATCCTTTATATTCTCCTATTATATTTTTATTTGATTCTCCTCCTTGAATAAACGCGCCTTTTAAATCAGAATAACTTTCTCTAATAAAAAGAATCATAAAAACAAAGTCTTTTTTAAATTCAAAATTAGAAATAAACTGGTCTCCTTTATTTAAATAAAAACATTTATTACGACTAGAGAAATAGGTATTTCCTACTGACGCATTTCTCAATTTTAATTCTGGTTTTCTTTTTATAGTTAAACCCCCACCACTTTAATCTTCAAAATAAAAATTATCATTTATCTTATCTAATCCGAAAGGAAAATTAGATGACAGCCAAAACTCAATTTTTAAATTATATTGTTTTTCATATGCTCTTATTCTATTAATAAATGACAATAAATGATCATTAAAAGTATTTATATATAAATGGTTAAAGAAAGTAAATCGTGTATTATTTTTTAATTTATTACTAAATTCCGTTTGAAAGCCCTTTAAAACCGTTTTCTGTTTCAGTTTAAAAGAATTAAATTCAACTTGATTTATTTTGTCTTTTACAATATCTTTTAAAAATTTAATTTCTTTATTTTGATCTTGTTTAAAAGAATTAAATTTAACTTGATTGAGTTTATCATTTGATTTTAACTCAATTTCATTTTTAATTTCTTTATCTATTAGATCTTTAATTTCTTTATCTAATTTAGTTTTAAACTTTAATATTTTAGTTTCAATCGTTGCATTTACTCTACTAATTAATGAGTCTATTCTAAACGTTGTTCTATTATCTATATCCTTTTTAATTTGATCTGTATATTTCTTTAAATATTTATTATTTACAACATTATTATCAGTTTTAGGTTCTTGAGTAACTTATAGTTTTTCTATTTTATCTCCCAATTCATTTACATAAACTTTATCAAGATTTTTTATCTCTCTAGCAATTTTATTATTTAACTTGTATTCTAAAGGTTTAGCTAATTTAGCTTCAGTATGTTTAATTACATCTTCTAAATTAAAATCACTTGATTGAATAGTGGGACCAGATTTACTTGTAGAAATAAAAGTACTCATTTTTTCCAATAATTTACTATTTATTCAAAGGTGTTTCCAAATCTGAGTAAATAGAGTCAATAATTTTGTCAAAAGAAATATCTGTATTATTTAACATATATAAAACATAAAGGCATAATATACCACATATATTTGTATTATTAGGCAGTACTTGTATTTTCTTATAAAAATAATCTTCTTTTAGAAAAGCTTCTACTTCATCTGTAGGTTTAATATCATACGAATCTAAATATTTAAGTTTATCCTTAAAACAAACCCAATGAGATCCGTTTTTATTCGAGCTTTGATAATTAATAATAACATTGTGTTTCTTAGTTGTTTTTAATTTATAAAGCCCATCATTCATTAATATTTTAATAGGCAAATTTAATTTAATAGAATATTCTTTTAAATCAAAATTTGTTTTAGCAATAATACCAAAGGTTTTTAAGAAATCAAGTATTGAATATTTCATTTTATTAAACCTGTTTTAAATGTAAAAATATACTAATATTTTCGCCGTTAAAATCAATTAAATTATTATATTCATCAACAACAGAAATCCTTATTGATTCTATTAACTTTTTAGTTACAGGAATATAAATAGGATTAGACATTCTTTCAATAAGTTTAAAACCAAAAGATACGGTGTTAATAGGAAAAGAATATAAAACATTTTCTTCTCTACCATTAAAATAGCTACCTTTAATTAAATCACAAGTAAGATTTATCGTTGTAATATTTATTATTTGAATATTATTTGCAATAGTATATTTCCCTCCCGTATTATAAATCCCCGAATTAAATCCAAGAATTTTATGAAAGAAAGAAGTATTTTCAATGAGTAATATTTGTTCTTTCGGAATAATTAATTCACATTTAGATGTAGATAAATCAACTTTAATTTCTATTTTAAATATTCTAAGCTTTTCATTTAATTCTTTAATTTCATATGTACCAGGAGTAATTGTGATTACTTTATCATTTAATTGAAATTTATTATTTGAAGTATTAATATTGAAAATAGTATTATAACAACTAAACCATAATAATCCTAATTCATAATTAAAATCTTTATTTAATTCAATAGGTGTAGGGAAATCAATTTTAAATTCAGATGTTTTTGATTGTGCAGATATAGTTGTTGAGAATCTAGAGCTCATTAAATTAATTAACTTTTCCATTTCCTGTTCCATTTTATTTAATTTTCTTTATAAGTTGATTATACTTATCTGTTGAAATAAAATGATTATTCTTAATTCTTACTAAGAATACTTTTAAATTGTTGATCAACATTATTATGTCCAGCTTTTTGTGCCGCAAATAATATATTTAATTCAATAAATAGAATTATAGGATTCAACGCTTTGAGTCTAGACATCTTGGATGGTGTATCTTCGCTTTCATCATCACTAATTGAATTTAAATGGCTTATTATCGGGCTTCACCCCAAGACATTCGTCTGCCCTTTTCCTTCTTGAATTATTGATCCATCATTAGTTGAAGATAATTTTTAAAACGTTTTATATAATTACTTGCTAAAGATGATTTACGTAAAGATAATAAATTTAAATATTTTTTAATTTCATCTTTATTATTAGAGTTTTTAGATAAAATTAAATTCTCTAATTCATTTGTAAATATAATTTCTGTATTATGTGTTTTAGAATATAAATATGACATTCCGTTTCTTTTATAAAGAAATAAAAGAATGATCATTAATAGTTATAATTCTATAATTAACATTGTTTATTTTTTAATTGTAAATGTAGGATTAATTGTTTTCGTTATTAAATTAGTAATATCTTGTTTCAAATAAATCGGCTCATAATTATCAAAATCAATTAATAATGGTTGCTGTTGCTGATTTTCCTTTTTATCTTGAATAGTTGGTTTAGGCTGTTTAGTATTTTCAATTGAAACAAGTTGTGTTGGTAATAATCTATTCTTTCTAATGCTTTTAATGTTGGTGTTTGCTGTTGAGTTAAAACATCATTTAAAATTGTTGATTCAGTTTTTTCAGATAATTATTTATTATTATTTATCTTGTTCTTTGATTAATTGTTTTAATAAAGTAATTCTATCTTCATACATTTTTAAATATCTAGTAAGGTCTCATACATATTCCTAAACCATGTTTTGATTCTTTTATTTTAACAATACCGCCAAATTTTAATTTTTTACCCGTTTCATTTATTACTGATTTTACTGAATCAGATAAGTTTGATTAATTAATTAAATTCTTTATAACCCTTTCTTCTTTATAATCCTTTTCCTTGATAAAGATTTAAATAAATTCCATTACCTTTATAACTTTCTACTATCTCTTTTCCTTTAAATGGTTGAGTAGTTTTATTTCCGACTTATTTTAATTGTCTTAATTCCTCTTCGGCATTTGTCTTTCTACACCTAATTTTAAAGCTTCTCTTGCTTTTACAACAGCTGTTGCTACTCCTCTTGCTGCCGCTCCTAATCCGCCTACAACAGCTGCGGCTTTTGCAATAAAAGGAATCAAAGCTAATAATGGTAATATTCCTCCTTCTTTAGTTTCTTCATTTTTAACNGCTTCTTTAATTTTCTTACCAATCCAATATTTTTCATTATTTATTAAAACAGATTTAGATTTATTAGAATCTATTAATTCATTTTCAGTAATATTAGTCATTATTTTTTCAAATTATAAAATGAGTATGGATTTGACTTCGTCAATAAGACACAAAGTGTCCGACTTACCGATATGGAATAAAAATAAAACATTATTTAATAATAAAATTTTACCAAATAATTTTAGATTATTAATTATTGGTTCTTCTGGTTGTGGAAAGAATGTATTATTAATGAA
>MQRL01627359.1:0-11951 GCA_001938525.1 Dugesia japonica
ACAATATAGAAATAAATATACGTGATGATAGTGGAAAACTAGTCAATTTTGCCGAAGACTCAAAAACACATTTGACGTTACATTTTAGAAACATTAATAATGGACCCTGATATTGTATCATTGTATAGTACTAGTCAAACAGGTGGAAAATTGCCTTATTTTCTTGGAAAACAGTATGTATCTGGTTGGTTACGAATAATAATTAGATTTGTTTTACCTATTCTTAGATGTATAGGTATTTTTGGTTTGAAAATAGCTCCAAATTTACAAGCTAATGACAGAAAAATACTACCAACATTGAAATCAAATGCATTAGCTGAACGTGGAAATGTAGTTTCTTCCTTATCTAGTGAAGTTACCAGTATGATTCCAAATGTAGCAGGTATATTACCTTAAATTATAACCAATAAAATAACATCTAAAATAACTAATATGCTAGTAAATCAACCCAAAACAACTAATGAAAAACGTAAAAAATCGCATGCATCACGTATAAACAAACGAATGAGAGGTCGTGGAACAATATTTGAAAAGTGATTTGCCGTAAAACTGAATTATGTATTTTTGATCAACCATCTCTACAAGCTGTAATTGAAAGTGGTAGTTTTGAAGATGTCTTTCCTATAAATGAAATTTCTGAATCACAATGCAATGTAGAAATTTTAATAAATGGATCTCAAACAGAATATTTGGATTTGAATGCTACTTTATTGTATATTAAAGTGAAGGAAGTTGATAAGGATGGTAAAGATATGACTGAGACTCAAGATGCAATTCCTAGAAACTATATGCTGCATGCGCTTTTTAAGGATGTAATTCTTTCGTTTAATAATTTCAAAATTGAAGGTAGAAATGGATTTTATCTTCACAAAGTATTTATTGAAACTATAATAAATTATAATGGTGATAGTAAGAATATATGTCTTACAGCAAGGGGATATGAATCAGAAGCAGATTGAAAAAAGTCTATTACAACATCAAAACAATTATCTATATGTGGTTCATTACAACTTGATTTCATGGATCAGCCAAAATACCTTATTACAGGGGTCAATGTTCATATTCGGTTGAAACGTGCATCTTCTAAGATTTGTTTGGAATCTGCTGCCAATGAACCTAAATATGTAATACTAAATGCAAAATTAATAGTTAGACGTGTACGCGTTGAACCCTCAGTACTATTTGCTCATCAACTGTGTCTAAAAAAGCAAAATGGTGTTTATCCAAAAAGAACCAAAGAAGTCATTGCATTTGCAATTAGTAAAGACAGTTCATCGTTTTATAAGGAACAAATCTTTGGTGATCGTCGATTACCTAGCTTTATTTTGGTTACATTTTAATATAATGGTAGTTATAAAAGTACGAGTTCAACATTTCAAAATGTAGATGCGGTTTCCGTTTCCTTGACGAAAAACACCGATTATCGAGAAACATATACTCAAGATTTTAGAAACGATAATTATGCCCCAAAATATATTGCAATCTATAATAAGAAATATTGGATATTTTGATAAGAATATGAATTGTGGCATAACACTTAGTGATTTTAAGGATAATTATCTTGTCTTTACATTTGTTCTTGCTCTAGATCTTGATTTAAATCAGAGTCAATTACCTCAACAAGGAAATTTGAGATTGGATATCAAGTCATCCAAAGCTTTAACAACATCGGCATATGTTATAACTTATGGAGTATTTGATAAGGAAATTCAGATTAATGCAAACGAAACAGTATTGGTGTAAACAAAATGTTGTGTAATCGATACATGTGATGAAGTAAGTGTTGTTATATTAATGATTTTTATTTTAATAGTACTATTCAGATTGATAGAGTTGCATCAAAGTTGCTTGGATCAGCATGACTAGGTGTTTATGCGTTAGATAAACTTCCAAATTATATTCCAGTAAACAATGCCTTAATTGTCAATACTCATCAATACATCAAATCTAGATTCAGAACATTGGATAGCTGTTTACAATAAACCTGCTCAAATACTGGTATTCGATCCATTAGCATTTTATTATCCATCAATGTTGGTGTCGCACTTATCGAAATTATCAAAGCCAATGGTCTACAATAAACTCCGATATCAAAATCCATTTACAACTACATGTGGTAAACACTGTTTATTATGGTTGAAAAACAACATTGTACTTGACAGATTTATTTGTACTTGTTTAAAATAAATGTTTTTTATTGAAATTAAATCTTTTTTGTTTATTAAAACTAATAATAAAAAGAACATAATACAAAGTAACAACATTTATTTATAAAATATTTGTAATTATTATGCTATTAATGCATATTTTATTATTATTTTGACACGTTGTATTATCAAAAAATTAAAATTAATTTAAAATACCGCAACGTAATATGTCTGCAATATTTTAAAAACTATACACACATACTTACATCTGATTGGTTAGATTTGCAAACCCAGGTTAAGTTTATTATTCTTTATCATAATTTCAAATTATTCTTATAAATCAAGTGAACAATTTGAGAGAGATTAAGTAAGCTATTATTAGTATCATTTATTTATTTATTTATTTATTTTAGATATATTATGATATATTTAGATATATTTTAGATATATCTATAAACAAAATCGAGTAAGGTTTATTTCATCTATGAATGAAGTAAATTTGTTGTTTTTTATAATCTATAAACAAAATCGAGTAAGGTTTATTTCATCTATGAATGAAGTAAATTTGTTGTTTTTTATTAATTAATTAATTAATTTGATAATTTAGAAATCAAATATCAGTGAAATGAAACAAAACGAAATACAAAGAGGTGAAGGATCATGGATGATCACGAATGCAGATAGACGTTAGTTCTTTGATCTTTATTATGTTTTTTTTATTAATTTTATTTACATTTTTCTTTAAAAACTATTATGCTAATTTATTATGAAGAACAAATATTCTATGCTATGTTCCATGCTATGATATTATGAAGAAATGCTCTATGTTTTTATCATTTTTCTAAGAAAAGTTCCCAGCTAATATGTTTTTTACGGAAAAAGTTCTATGCTTTTATCATTTTTCTGAGAAAAGTTTCTAGCTATTATGTTTTTTATGAGAAAGTTTCTATTTGTTACATCATAGAGGTTCAAATCATGTGGTTTTAATGGTTTCTTACAACCCATTATTCTACATTTTCATGATATGAAGAAAATAATTATAAATTTATCACTTTTGACTTTGAATTGATATGTTTTTCCTAAAGGAAAGCTCATTTTCTTTGTTACTTCTTGCAACACTTCACATCTGTAATAAATATTGGTTATCATAATTAAGGAATTAAAGAAGAACATTGGGATTTTGATGGAATTAATTTAATTGCTCCGTTAAAATAAATGTAAACAATGTATGAGTAAATTAAAGAAAACAAAATGGAGAAATTGAGAAATGATGCAGTTTATCAAATTGTTAGATCTAAACAGCTGATGATTCTTAGAAACCATTCAAAATTTTTCGACTGAGACCTTTTCATCATTACTAAAGCCGTCAACATATGTGTAATGGTTGATGCAGCTATTTTTTAAAGTTAAGTCTTTGGCTTTTATTGTTTCTTTCTCAGAAAGTAAGATGTAAACTTTTAGACTTAAGTATATCCATTCTAAATACTTTTTTCCTTTATTCTTATTTTTACACTTATCAATGATAGATTTCAATGTATATCTTTGGTTTGAAGTATCTAATAATCCGTCTTTCTTCATCAATCCAGTTAGTTTTTCTATACTTATATAAACCAAATCTAGAAAGAAATCGCTGTCAGTATCACCAGCTACAATATTAATACTAAATTTTTCTTCTTTTCTGTACATATTACTTGATATACTGTAGCTGGTACATTCGTAATTTGCTAAAGTCAAGATCAGATTGATCAATGTAGCTTGGACGATCTAAACATACTGTCTTTTTGTTGGGTATTTCTACTCAACAAGTTATTTTATGGTTCATTTGTTTTATAACTATTGTTCGATAGTATGTCTATGAATTTACGGGTGTTTGANTTTACCCTGTATATGTTAATATGATATTATATAATAAATATCTTTAACTGAAAATTATAAATAATGTAATATGTGTAAGTGCCCTATATAAATAAACCAAAGATAAACCTTTTACTATAATATATTTGGATGTATAAAAATAATATAGGTACAAGCCTAAGACCTTATTCAGCAGTATTTTAAATCAGGTTGACAATGCCGCCCAGAGAGGTTGGATGTCAACTGACTAAAAGTTACTGAAAAACTACTGAAACAGATTAGTATTTATACTAATTCTGACAAGTGGATTTTCACACGCATATAACATTAAAATATATCAATTAATAAAAATAAATGTCACCTGTATTTGTTTTTGCAAAAAGAAATCAATAAAATATATTACTTCCCCAATGAAGATTAAATTCCAAAAATTTTTTCATACACAATACACAAAATTTCTTCTAACAAAATTAATCAATAATTCAAATAAATAAAGTCAATTTTCTATGTACAAAATATCTTACAAGAAAAATCAATCAATAATTTCATTTACAAAATAAATAAAGTCAGATAAATAATTTTGAAAATCATTTAATTAGTCAATTAAATAGGATGGAGATCCATTATTTTTTGATGATTAATGAGTTTGGATCTGGAGATTGAGGATATTGATTTGATTTGATTCTTCTTTTTTTCTTTTCATTGATTTTGAATATATCTTTATTTACATGCTATGTATATGTATCTATATTTGTTTATTACTTTGTGATATATGTATCTATTGCTTTTTAACCTCAACATCTTAATTCATTAAAGCTGCTATCAGCTTTTCTGCAATTTTGAATTATTTCCATAAGCTGGGTTTATAAGCATATGTTACTAGCTTTTTACTAGTAGAACATAATCACAAATCAATACTTTTCTTTAAACTTTCGATCGATTTCCCATACAAACTGTTGTTCATAAGTTTGGTGTGTTTTTTCTCAAGCTCATTGTAACTTTGCAAATATTACACTCGTAAACTTTATATTACACAGTTAATGTGTAAATAATATACTTAAAAACCCTATAATACACGGTTACTATGTAAATAATACCCTTATAAACATTATATTACTCAGTTGCTATGTAAATAATACACTCAAAACGCTAAACAAACATAAAATTATTTACTTATAGGCTGTTATAAAGGCTTATAAGGTAATTTTATAATTATAACAGTAATTTTAAGTTATATATGAAAAGATACCCACACTCATGAACACTATATTACTCAGTTATTATGTAAATTATACACTCAAAACTTGAAATTACTTTTTTACTTTGACATAATACCAGGTCATTAGGTAAATAATACACTGAAAATCTTATATGACATAGTGAGTATGTAAATAATACACTCATAAACCCTATATAATCATAACAACATTTACTTATAAATTTTATATAGACCTTAAAGGTATTTTTACAGTAATTTTTAATTAATCTTGTAATGTAAATTAATATGTAAATAATATAAGGTACATATGTAAATAATATAAGTTAACCATGTAAATAATACACTGGTTACTATAATATAATACACGGTTACTTTGTATATAATACAAGGTAACTATGCAAATAATACATTCATTAACCCTATAATATACAGTTACTATGTAAATATGCAAGCTAACTATGCAAATAATGCACTTGTAAACATTATATTACACGGTTAATATGTAAATAATATACTCATAAACCTTATAATCCACGGTTGCTATGTAAATAATACACTACTAAACCCTATAATGCATGGTTGCTATGTAAATAATACAAGATAACTATTTAAATAATACACTCATAAACCCTATATACTCATTAACCCTATACAATCATAAAAATATTTTCTTAGAAGTTTTTATATAGACTTATTAGTTATATATGGAAAGGTTCCATGAGTTTATGATTTTTATGAAAAAAGTTTGTTTTTTTTATCATTTTGTACTGAAAAATTATCAGCTAATATGCATTTTTGAAAAATTGCATGACTAATTTGTTTTTATAGAAAACTTGCATGACTAATGTTAGGTAAATCTTCAACTGGTAATTCATTTTGCAAATCACAACTAATATTTTTAGACATTTTTATTTTACTATTTCAACACATGTTTCATAAATTAAATAATATTGAAATACTAGAATTTCAATATAAATATTCAGATAACTCAATTTCTATTGGATGAGATTATTAATTAATAATTATTTCCTCATATCTTCCTTCTTAAGAAACTTCCTTAGTTTTCCCACATTTATTTTTAATCGTTGTCCATAAACTTCTTGTACCGCATACCACATTTCATGAATTTTCTCAATTATTCGATAAGGTTTTTCAAATATGTCTTGATTTTTATTTCTAGTTTCTACTTTGATGAGTACAACTTCGCCTACTTTGAATTCTCTTTTAATAATCACGTCTAAAATATTTTCTTTAGTTCTATCTGAAACGCGTGACTCGTACCACTTTTCTCTGCTAAGTTTCTTTCCAAAAACGATCTCAGCCGGGCTCTTTCCAATCATCTTCTGTTTGGTTGCGTTCATTGTAAATTCTATTTTCGATAAAAGATCTGCCCAATATGTTGTCTTTCTTTCCGAAATTGTTGCATTAATCAAATCTTGAATTGTTTTGAACTGTCTTTCAATTTGTCCGTTTCCATTATGATGATATGGACTCGAAAAGCAAAGTTTAATATCTAGCTTTAGTGCAAACTCTCTCAACTCTGGATTCAAAGGCCTTCCCACAATCTAGTATTATCTCTCTCGGGCATCCAAATCTCAATATTCACTTTTTAAAAATAGCTTTTCGTATTGTTTCCTCTTCTTGTCTAGCAGTGGTAAAAGAACAAGATATTTATTGTACTGGTCGATTATTCCAAGAATGCATTTTTTCAGTCCACTTTTTTCCCGCATTGGCTCACATATATCTGTGAATATCACTTCAAATAAAATGGTAGCTTCTAAACTCTTTGTCTTCTCTTTAGTTGGTGTTGTCACTACTTTGGTCCTCTGACAAATTTCACAACTACGTACTATCTTCTGTATTTTGCTCCACAAATTCTTTGCAATATATTTATTTCTCATATATTCGTACACTTTTTCAACTCCTGCATGACATAATAATTTATGTATTTTTTCTATTGTTTCATGTAGTTTGTCATCCGGAATTTCCATTTTCTTGATCAAATCTGTTTCCTCAGAAATGTTTAATCTTCAAAATATTAAAGGCTCTGGTTAATCGCTCTCGTTTTTTAATTTGTCCCCAAATTTCGCTTCAATATTGCAAATGTAATTTTCAACTTCTTTATTCGCTTTGTTATCAACCTTGCAATAAGTATGCAACTCAGATGCAACACACATGCACTGAAAATCACGTGCCTGGGAATTTTAGACTGTTCCATACCATGCAAAATATAGAGACTCTAATGCAAAATATCAAGACTGCTCCATCTCATACATAAATATAAAGTCTTCTCAAAAGTAATTTTAAATTTCCCCCGATTTAATAAATAATTTACCCCCTCCCTTCCGTCCTCGCTTTCTCCTTTCCCACTACTCTCCCAGCATGACTCTTATATTTTCCTACTAATAGTAGACATATTGATTGCTATTGATAATTACTATCTTTTATAATAGATCATTTAAAGTAATTTTTAAATCAAATGTTATAAATATTAAAATAATATTAGATTAAAATTATACTAAAAAAATCATATTAAAAGTTTGATCATAAAATTAAACATTTAGTAATTGAGAATTAATAATGAAAATTAAATAAAACAAAACAAAGTAAAATTATAAATATAAATTTAATTGAACTTTAAAAGCTCAAAATAAAACATCAAATTTTAAAATTTACATGTATATAATTCATGTTTAAAAAAATGACCCTAAAATTAAATATATTCAAAAAATGACCATAAAATAATACATGTTAAAAGATTTACACTAAAAAATACATAATAATATAATAATAATTAAACAGTCAAAAATAGACCCTAAATTAATTCATGTTAAAAAAATGACCCTAAAACACATGTTAAAATTCTACACCTAGGGTCATTTAGAATAGTTTTATTTTTTTTCGACAACATAGCATTTTTAGCTGTTAGATAATGTTTAGGCAGTTTTTAATTCTGAGTTTTATGACTGATTTAATTAATTTTGAGCTTATAAAATCAATATTGTCTGAGAAATTTATAAATCACAGTCAAGGTGGTTTAGTGCATTAAAACCTTTTCTGAGAGAACCAAGCATATTTATATAACAACCCCTTTATAAATTTTAATCAGTTTTTTATCTAAGAATATTGTTACAAAACTCAACATCATACGATAATTTTTGACTGAGAAATTAATTAATGAAATTTTTTATTAAAAACTTAAACCACGTTTTTCATAGATAAGAAAGCATTTTTAGACGTTTTGCATCAATATTTTTCTGACCTACGTTTTAATTCTATAAAATGATACCATTTTCAATCCAAAACAATCAAACCACTAGAAGCGGGTACTGATCCAGTACGCTAGTACTTTTTCTGAGAGAACCAATCATATTTTGAGAAAAGTATATTCCTATAGAGTTTTTAATTCAGAGTTGAATGGTATAAAATTATTTTAAAAATTATTAATAATATCGATTATAATTTATAATTAATTATATGATTATATAATATTTCTTAAACCACGCATTTTTAGCTATAAGTCTTTAAAGAAATGTATAGTCAACTTTTTATTCTGAGTTTAATGATACACAAATTATCACTATTGACGAGAAAATTCTAAACCAATTTCAAAGGGATTTAGTTTGCTAGTATCTTCATCTCGAGAACCAAAATTTATTTCTACAAAAGTAATATGAAATCTATATAGATAATTTAATTATGAGTTCAACCATAAAATNAAAATTGACCGGAAAATTTGAAACCAAAGATTTTACCAATAAAATTCGAAATCGAAAAACTTTTCTACTCAAGTATTTGACCAAACAAATTTAGAAAATATTGAACCAAAAAATTTAAACCACTTAACTGGTGGGAGGCAAAGTTATTTAGTGTGCTAGTACCTATCTACTCATGCACTTAAACTACAGACTGTGCAACCGGCCATATTCTGAATATATAGGTGAGAGACGTTAGATTAAATTCATTCATGGGTTCTTCTTTGTAGTTAACTCCTGGGATATAACTGTAAAATATCCAGTCTAGACACAACCCCAACACTTCATTACATTACTTAATAAAATATCCTTATTCCATGAAATATTCCTATGTAATATCTTCTGAAATTTTCTTTGATTCATAGAGAGCTAGTCTATGATATATTCTCATAATTGAGAAAAGTCTAGTGATTCTTACATTATTAGTGTTTTAGAATTGAAATATTATGTTTTATCCTATTTTTGAGGTCCTAATGTATTGTTATTTTTACTACAAAGGATGTAATTTAAAAAATCAGAAAATATTATGTAACCTTAAATTCATATGGAAACTATAATGAGAGAAAGCTGAAAAACGTTTTTATTTCTACGACAATTACTATTGTTGAAGTGCATATTTTAGTTAGTTGAATCTACCTTTTAACTTAATTTATTAAAACAAGGGACTATTTTCGCATTTATTATTCCAATACTTTGACAAACTTTCACCATGGTTCAACAATGATAGTGTTTGTACGAGCTAATTTCTGATAATTTTCTGAATTCAAGCCTTTATATGGTTCGTCTAAATTAAACAAAATTACTGTTAATTATGAATTTTTTTTAATGAAAATTCTTAAATTGAAATTATTTATTTTTATTACATCGGTGACAATATATATAACGAATTTACTTTTAAAAATTATTAAAAAACGGAAAATTTACATTAACTAATTTACTATTTATCAAATTCTTGTATTTTTTCTGTGATCAATAATCTTACTTTTAAATATGCCTAAATACATAGTAAATTTATAATAAAATTCACATTTATTACATTATTTTCAACATGTTATTAAATTAATTTTGCAAGTAAAAAATTAACTACTATATTGTGTAGATGAATCCGAAATATTTAAAATTGATTTACAATTTCTTTTATAATTATTATATGTACTAAGGGTGTCATGAGCAATTCGAATTAGTAAACATTAATGCACTTTCATTTTTATATCTATATAAATGTTTTACAAGGAACTTTAAATAAATATGAGTAAATGCTTCTATTGTCATATTTCTATACGCATAGTTTATCAAAAAATAGTTGATAGTTTTTGAGTAAAACTTTGTTTTAATTGATATTATTTTTAAAATTTGAAATTGAAAGTAATCTCCCATTAGCTTTAATGAATACTGAAAGTAATAATTCTGAGATGGAGGTGGGATCAAATGAATTAGATATACTGTCAATGCTTATTGGAGACGATGAAGAGAAATGGCGTAATACCAGAGGTGTTTACTTTTTTCGGTTCATACTATTTAACTACATTATACAGGACAATTAGAGCTAGTAAATCAGTGCATCCAAAAGGGTGAAACTCCAAAAGATATTCTTAAAAATCATTTCAAAGTTAATATCAACCATTTATCTGATGATGCTCTAGAACATTGGTCTATTATTTTACATCTTATTATGGAAGGATCTCAAAGAAAGCGAATTGAAAATATTAACACTTTTAAACAAGCTTGTGATCTTATTCGAGACAGCAAAAATATTATTGTTTTAACTGGCGCCGGTATTTCAGTCCCTTGTGGGGTGCCAGACTTTCGAAGTCGAAATGGAATTTATGCAAGATTAGCCGTTGATTTTCCAGATTTAGATGAACCTCAATCTATGTTTGATATTCATTATTTTTCAAAAAACCCAAAGCCATTTTTTAAATTTGCAAAAGTAGGCTATTTTTAGTATTCACATTTTTCTAATATGTGTAAGAAGATTTTAAAATTAATGCAATATAAATTTAATTTATTTAACTTCATGTATGCATGTTCTAAATCGTAAAAATCAGATTTGTATTGTAATTATTTGTAGGAAATTTATCCTGGAAAATTTACTCCATCACTTGGACACAAATTTATTAAACTACTTGAAGATAAAAATAAATTGTTAAGAAATTATACTCAAAATATTGATACACTTGAACAAGTTGCAGGGATTAAAAACATCATTCACTGCCATGGTATTACTAATTATAAATGAGTAAAAAGTTATAATTGGGTTTTAGGGTCATTTGCATTTGCTACTTGTATGAGATGCGAGTTTAAAGTTAATGGGGATGCTATTGAAAATGATGTACTTAACCAGCGTATTCCAATTTGTCCATCTTGTACTAGCGAAGAAGAAAAGGACCAGGAAGCGTTTCTTCGTTCACTAGAGAATCGTGCTGAAATCGATACTGATATACCTATAATGAAACCAGATGTTGTCTTTTTTGGCGAAGGTCTTCCGAAAGATTTTCATTCAAAATTATCTGAAGATAAAGATAAAGCTGATTTGTTGATAGTGATTGGGTCGTCATTAAAAGTCAGACCAGTGGCACATATACCGGGATGTTTACCACCGGATATTCCACAAATTCTTATCAATAAAGAAACATTGACTAGTCATGGATTTGATGTTGAATTGCTCGGTGATTGTGACACAATCGTAACAGAGATCTGTAAACATCTCCATTGGGATGAGTTCCCATCAAATTCATCCAGTGATTTCGTCGAGAAATCAATTTGTGATATGAAACAGGACATCGACTCGATATTGGCGGATAGTGTGGATAAAAATTCGGAATCTAATGACATTTCTCTAGATAAAGATAAATCTGAAGAATCACTAAATGATAAAGAAACGTTTAAATTGCTCAATGTTGGTGATCTTTTAAATGAAGGTAAATATTTATTGATGATTTGTCAGTGTAAAATTAATTTATCTAGAGAATTACC
>MQRL01627915.1:0-12296 GCA_001938525.1 Dugesia japonica
TTAAGCAACAAGAGCTACAAAAGAACGGGTGAAGAGGTGTCTGTTTCAGTTCTCTCTGAACCATTTTGGAAAAAATTTCAGTTGTACTTGGATATAAACACACCAGTTTTTCAACTGCTACGACTTGTTGATGATGAAGCCTCTGTTACTAGAAAAATTTATTTCCGAATGTTTACAATCCAAGAATTTATAAACAACCTTCAAAATATATCAAAAGCTCAGCGTAAAGAGTTGCAGAATTAATTTTCTAGAAAATAGGCTATGATGCACACAACACTTCATGCTGTTGGATTCCTTCTAGATCCGGAATATGTTAACATGGCTCAACATGCAAATGACGAAGTCATGACTGGATTCTATGAACTAGTAGAACGATTGCATCCTGAAGTGAAGGAGCAAGTCATTATAACAAACCAATTAAATTACTTTATATCAAGTCAGGGAATAATTGCACGCCCAGTAGTAAAAGCTGCAGCGAGTACTATGCACATCAATGGTGGCACAGTTTTGGCTCGGGCTTACCGGAGCTCCAGAGATTTGCTATACGGGTACTAAGCCAAACCCCAACTTCGAGTGCTGCTGAAAGGAACTGGAGCCTATTTGGTTTCTTCCAGAATCAGAGAAGGGTTCGGCTGAATCCAAAGACGATTGAGAAGATGGTTTATATCCACGCGAACACACGTATAATCTACAAAGTGGAACAAGTACATTACGTTGAAGAGAACGTGGAGTGGAATGAACCAAATGATTACATCAGTGATACTGATATGTCAGAACAAGAACAAGAACAGTCACATTCTCCAGATGAATAGAATTTGGATAGTTTTGCAACTTTACACATTCATTCTTTATAATTGATATCATAATAATAAAGATGAATTGGTAAAATTCAAAATTCATTGACGGACTTTATGGGTGTAGTTTAGAATACAAAATAAACGTGTGAATTGTGTTAGAACGGTTGCCATTCTTTAATTTTGCGATTATTTTTGTAATTCTATAATATATTTGTTGGGTTATTTAAGTTCAATTAAAAAAAAACTTATTTCACAACTTTATTTCGAGTAACTTAAACCAAAAAAACGTATGATATTTATTAATTTAGCCAAAAAATAGCGTACGTGTACGGTACACATTTTTGCAGAAACAATAGCGCACGTTCCGTACGTATGGTTGAACTTTGGCACTCAATACAGACTTTTGGACATCAAACAACAAGGAATCGTATTGTGGTTTAATGGGAAACTGTATTGCTTCCGACTGGAAACTTATTTCAGTAACATTAAGTTGCCTAGTTTGTGAAGAAAAGCATACAGTTGATAACGTGGCCAGTTTCTATGAAGAGTTTGCAGCAAAAAAGAGCATTGCAGACAAAATATGCTGTATTGTAACTAATAGTRCTCGAAATATGGTCGCCGCTATTGGGCGAACGAATTACAATCACATACCATGTAACGCACACTGTCTGCAGATTAGCATATTAGCAGTCAAGATTAAGTATACCACATAGTGTTAGCTTTCAGACTTTTTAGTCCAACTTTTTCTCTTGTCATCTTCTTTATGATAACCAATGGCTTCAAGAAATGTGCTTTTGGTATCCAATGCAAAATTGAATGCTGATTCAATTACCGCCATTTGCATATATTTATCGTTTATATCTTCAACCTTTAAATTATTTTGCGTTTATGATGCTTCTTTGAATATAGTGTTAGGTAAATCTTCAATTGGTAATTCATTTTTCAAATCACAACTTACATTTTTAGATATTATTTATTTCACTACTACAACACATGCTTGATAAAATAATTATAATTGAATAGAATTGATTAAATCTTAACATTGAATTTGGTCACTTTCTATTGGCTAAAGTTATTCATTAACAATTATTTTCTTATATCCCCCTTCTTAAGAAACTTTCTAAGTTTTCCACATTTCTTTCTAATAGCTGTCCTTTTTCTCCTTGTACCGCATACCGTCTTCCATGAGTTTTCTCAATTATTCGATAAGGACCTTCAAATCTGTCTTGACTTTTATTTCTTGTTTCTACCTTGATGAGTACATAATCTCCAACTTTGAATTCTCTTTTAAAAGTCACTTCTGAAATTCTTTCCTTATTTCTCTCTGAAAAGTCTGACTCATACTACTTTTTTCTGCTGATTTTCTTTACAAAAACGATTTCAACCAGGCTCTTTCCAGTAGTCTTCTGCTTTGTTGCATTCATTGTAAATTCTATTTCGAGTTACAGATCTGACCAATCTGTTGTCTTTCTCTACTGAAATTTTGCATTAATTCAATCTCGAATTGTACTGAACTGTCCTTCAATTTGTCCATTTGCATTTGATGATAGGGACTCAAAAAGCGAAGTATAATATCTGGCTTCTGTATAAATTCTCTCATAATTCTTGATTCAAAGCTTTTCCACAATTCAGTCTTATCTCTCTTGGACATCCAAATCTTAATATTCACTTCTCAAAAACAGCTTTCCGTATTTTTTCTCGTCTTATCTAGGCAATGCTATAAGAACTAGATATTCACTGTACTCGTCTAATATTCCAAGAATATATTTTTTCCGTCCACGTGTTTCTTTCATTCGCCTGCATATATATGTAAATATAGCTTCAAATAAATTGGTAGCTTCTAATTTGTTTGTCTTTTTTTTAGTTGCTGTCGTCACTACTTTGGTCTTCTGACAAATTTCACTACTATGAAATATCTTCTGTATTTGGCTCCAGAAATTCTTTGCAATATATTTGTTTCTTATATATTCGTACACCATTTCAACTACTGCGTGGTATAATAATTTATCTATTTCTTCTATTGTTTCATGTAGTTTGTCATCCGGAATTTTCATTTTCTTGATTATATCATTTTCTTCAGAAATCTTTGATTGATCCTTTTTTCTTTTACAATTGTGTTCAGTACTCTTGTTTTAATTTTACCTTTTTTGGCATCTTCATGTGACATTTGACACTGTACACATATGTCAAATTTTGGTCTAGATAACATATCTACATTACTATTTTGAATTCCTTTTCTATATTCCAAAACCATGTCTAAACTACTCAGATAATTAATTCATGTTTGGCATTGCGTCGTAATTGGTTTCTTCGTCGTTATCATGGCTCAAGGTTAGAGTTTTATGATCTGTTTCAAGATTAAATCTTCGTGTAATGCAGTATCCTTTTTCGTGACTCGTCATTGAGTGTGATCCATAAGCAACAACCCTTTCTCTTCCTTCTTTATCTCTCTGTGACAATACTGATCCAATTGTATCAAAACTGGCATCTATATCCAATATAAGTTCCTTGTTTATTTCTGGAGAACACAATATTGGTGAAGTAATTAGAGATTTCTTCAGACCCTCAAAAGTATCGTTTATTTTATCTATCCATTATAATTTCTTGTTTCTTGGTAACGCTACACAACTGTTCTAAGATTCTTGATTTTCTTGCGTAGTTTTCCATAAACTTTCTGTAATAATTACAAATTCTTTAGAAATTTCGTAGCTTCTTCACGCAATTAGGCTATCCCAGTGTTCTTATTGCTTTTATTTTAGACAGATCAGTTCTGGCACCATCCCTGCTAATTAAGAGTCCAAGAAATTTTATTTCGCTTTGAAGAAACTGACACTTTTCTGGATTAATTCTTAAACCAGCCTTCATTATTTTTGTCAGTACTTTCTCAATTTCTTTATAAGGTTGATCTTTATTGTTCGTAAATATCAGAAATTCATCAAGATAAACCGTGGCTCAATTGATTCCGCCCACTTCTTTTGTCATCATCTCCTGAAATGTACCCTGTGCCGCTGCGATGCCAAATGGTATACTATTAAAAGAATATTGTCCATGCTTCGTTGAGAACGCCGTTTTTTCTTGAGATTCTTCTTCGAGATCCACATGATAGTATGCATTTCCCAAATTTATTGACGTTAAAAGAGTTTTAGCCAGTCAAATGCCACATTTTGTCTGGTGAAGACAGAGTCAATATGACTAAAACAGAGTATCGTTCACAAGCGTTAGAAACCATAATAATTGAAAATATAAGAAATATGATAGTTGTAGAATGCACCAGTTATATTGCTTATGAACAAAGATTCATACCTGATGCTTTAAATATGACGGATGTTTGATTTTAATTGTATCTTTTTGCTGTGAGATGTGTTCTAACTTATTCCTATTCTGTGTATTTAATAAAAATCTATCTATCTATCTCTCTCTCTCTCTCTCTCTCTCTATATATATATATATATGAGTAAAGAGTTTAAGTAATATTTAAAATTATTATATTCATATTCAGCATCAAGTTTCCCCAGTTCAATGAAAATATCCGATTCCATTGTATCATGTCAATTCTCAAGTTCTTTATCAGATTCCTTCAGCGTTCCTACTTGGGGTTGTGACAATCTTAAGTAATGATTATATTTTTATTCAAATTTCGCTATTTTATTATAATTTGATTATTTTAATATATCAAATTTAGAATTTTTCAAGAATAATCCTCATTTTACAATTAGTTTCTTTAGAAATAACAATCATTTTTACAATTTTACAAACTTTTACTGTAGACAAATGATATCTTTTCGTAACTGTTTCAGAGTTTGCGTGACCAAATTTGCTCAACGTTTCTTCTTAAAATGTTCAACAAAAAATTAAATCATAGAGCATTTGATCTACAAAACAAAATTTGATTCACAATNAGCAATTTCTTATTAAGTTTCGAACATTTACGCTGGCTGCGTCTTTTTCGTTCCTTCCTTGATTTTTGTTATTAACACTTTAGCTTTCTGGTATGTTATAAAGCTTCGGACAACCTATTTTACTTTGTTTCACAAATGTTTTGTGTTATATTTATGCTTCATATACATTGCTACTTTTCTGCTCCAGCATAACACAAAAGATGGTGAATCCTCAATAATAACTTCTTCTACTTTATCATCAGTTATTCGTTTTCCTTCATCGTTTTCACCAAAAATGCCTTGTTTCTCTTGAATATCTACTGTTTTAACATCCTTGTTTATAATTTCTACTTTTTGGATCTTCATGTGACATTAGACATTGTGCACATGTATTGCATTTACTTTTTGACAACATATCCGCATTTTTATGAAGCGATCCTTTTCTTTATTCCAATTTTATATCTAAACTGCTCAAATAATTAATCTAAGTTTGAAACTGTGATGTAATCTGTTTCTTGGTATTTAGCATAAAAATAATAGCCTTCTGGTCTGTTCTGAGAATAAATCTATTTCCATATAAGTAATGTTTGAAATGAATGCAAAACTAGTAAATTGCGAGTAATTCTTTTCGCATAGTACAATATTCTTTCTCACGACTCCTCATTGCGTGTGACCCATATGCAATTACTCTTTCTTGCCCATTGTTCTCCCTTTGAGATAGTACTGCCTCAATCTTATCGAAACTTGCATCCGTTTCCAAAATAAATACTCTATTTATATCTGGAAAACATAATATTGGAGACATCTTAAGTGTTTTTTTCATTCCATTAAAAACTTATTTTAATTCATTCGCCCATTCAATTTTCTTGTTACTCAGTCCACTACACAGTTGTTCCAGCAATCTAGCTTTTCTCGAATAATATTTTTTAAACTTGCGATAGTAATTACAAATTTCCAAAATGCTTCTCATCTTCTTAACGCATTTTGGTCTACCAAAGTTCTTAATTGCTTCTATTTTAGCTGGATCTGTTTTGATACCTTCTTTACTGATAACGTGTCACAAAAATTTGATTTCCTTCTTCGGATTAACTCTTAGACCAGCATTCTTAAATTCTGTTAATACTTTATTGACTATTTCATAGTGTTGCTCACTTGTTTCGGTAAATATGAGAATATCGTCTAGATAAGCCATCGCTCCTTTAGTTTTCTCGTTCACTTTATTCATCATACCCTGAAACGTTTCTGGTGCTGCTATAATTCCAAAAGACATTATATTGAAACAAAATTGCCCTTGTTTGTTCGAAAAAGTCATTATCTATTAAGAATCTTCACTGAGTTCTACTTGATAGTGTGCATTTCCCAAGTCTATTGAGCTAAAATACTTTGTACCTTCTAAAGCATACAGCATTTCGTTCACATTTGGCATAGGAAAAGCTTGTTTTTCTGTTATAGCATTGAGCTGTCTAAAGTCTAAGCATAATTATATATCCTTTTCTCTTTTTCCAAACGCAGATTAATAGCGTATTCCATTGAGCATTACACTTCCGGGNGATACCGTTGTCATACAGATTCTCGATGGCCTCTTCAATCTTCTCTACTAGATTCATTGGTTGACGATACGGTTTTATGTTGATTGGACCTCTTTTAAAGATTGTTCGATGCTTCTTTAAGTGTGTACATCCAATATCTCATTTATCCTCCATAAATACATCCTCATTATTCTGATTAATCTCAGTCAATCTATGATCTTTGTTAATTCCAAGAATCTCCACTGCATGTCTCAATCGATCACCTGTCTGTATCTGCCTTCCAAATTTTGCCTTAATGTTGCAAACAAATTTGTTTCGATGATTATTGATGTCTAACATGCACTTTTCTGAAGATGATACCTAAAGNTATTCTGAAATTCCACTCCACCAATTAGATCTGGTATTAATTTCTCTACTATTATAAATGTTACTTCCTCGCATACCTCTGAAATTACAACTTCCACGCGTATTTTTTCAATTGTTTCTAATGAGCTATTATTCGCACAATGCAGTTGTTCCTTGCTTTTCCCTAATATTGTTTTTCCGAGTCTATTAAATCCTTTCATACTCATTACATTTATTCTGAATCTTGTATCTAGCAAACAATCAAACTGTTCGCCTTTGATCATCACTGAAATACTAGGTCTCCCTTGCATTTTATCATATGAAATTTCTGCGTTCTGTTTCTTTTCAATTATTCCTATCACTTCTGCTTTGTTAACTTCCGCATCATTGAAACTTCGGTTTTTTAGGAATCTGTACACTTTTTCTCCAACTTTGTTAATCTCATCCCATTTCTCGTTTAATGAATGGCTCCGACCAACTCCTCTACTGATGGAGCCCTGCCTTTTGGGTATTCTCTTCTCGGATTTTCATTTTCTATTATGCTCTCAGAAAATATCTCTTTATTCTCTTCATCATCTTCTTCTTGAATGGCATAAATTTGTCTGATCCGACTCCAATCTTTTGTTTGTTGTCCGCTTTTAAAATTGTATCTCCTTTCTTCTAGTCTTTGTTTATTAATGTTCGAATAACATTCTTCCGCTCTGTGACATGGTCTTTTACATCTCCCGCATACAATTTCTGTGCACATCCATCTGATATGACCAATCTTATCACACCCAACACATTTTGGTGGTTTCTTGTTTTGTTAATTTCTACTTAAATGCCCTTTCTTGTGTCAAGTCCAACATTCTACATGAGAATTTTTTGGACACTCTCTTTTTGTATGCCCACAACTCTGGCATGTCTAACACTGTAGTTCTGTTCTTTTCGCAAGTCTCTCGATATGTTGTCTCCTCTCTCGAGTACGTTTTCCACGTGTTATACTTGCTTAACTCTTTACTACGTTAAAAGGTTCTCTTCTTTCTATTTTTTCCACTAATGATAACGTTTCTTTTATATCCTCTATTTTCTCCAATTTTTGCATGATAATCTCTTCTTCTACTTTTTTACTATCTGCACAAATAATTAGCATTTTGATAAAAGTTTTTCTTTTGTCAGCTTTCCATTTGCTAAAGATTTATCGACCAAATCTTCCACTTTTTTAAAAAATATCTCAAGTTCTTCATCACCGCGTCAACCAACACCTTACAAATTTTGTAAATCATTTATTATGCTTCTCTTGCTCTCAAAGGCTAATCGCAATTTCTCTCATTATTATAAAATTTTAAAATACACTAAAAACATTTTACATTCATTTAATTTTATATTTTATTCTATTTAAAAAGTCATTAAATTTTACAATTTATTTGTAAGTTTTTTTTCTCATACAAATTTACATCCAAATTGGATTTTAAAAAAATTCCATTTTAAAATACAAAAAATTTAAGTTTGTTTACAATAAAATATCTTAAAATCACAAAACTTTTCAGCAATTAACCGAGAAAATGTTAATTTAATTTTACATTTCAATTAAAATCTAATGAAAATTGATTTTACTCAGATTTATTTAAAATCTGTTTTATGTCAAAGTTTGTAAAAATGATTTACTGAGAAATAGTTCCTGAAGAAGGATATGCCGAAAAATTGAAAAAAATTGATCAAATATTTTTAAATAAATAAATAAAAATAAATTTAAATAAAATTTATTTTCAATTGCAAAGATCAAAACGATGTTTTTCTATTTTCATAGAAGGTTCAATATTTCGGCTATCCCTTCTTCAGTAACTATTGCTCCTTTAAGTTGTTTTTGAAATAAAAGTTTTTTTGTTGTTCAAAACGAGTTTATCGGTTTTTGAAAAGAATAATTTTTAAGTTTTAAAAAAAATTTAAAAATAGGTTTAAAATTGTTAGGTTTAATAAATTAATTTACAAATTAATTATACAAATTCGTTCATGTTTGTTCAAAGAAAGAGCATGAATTATCCAGAGAAGTGATCGTATATGAGAGGTGTATCACTTATAACGACTAAGAGCAACTTATTTACCACTATCAAACAACTAACTCGTAAAATAGAAAAATAGAAAAATCTTCAAGAGACCATAAGAACAATCACAAAAAACNCACAACGGCTCAGGAAGGTAACTTATAAAAAAGAATTTTCTAATCACAATATTATAAACTAAAAAACAAAACAAACTAGAAAACAGGCGAGACCAATTGATAGCAATTTATCTTGATGAGGATAAATTCATCCAATAATATATTCCTTGTTATCCATTAATTTTGCATTACCTGTTAGTGAAGCTTTGACGTAATGAAGTTTCTCATGCTTTAAAAGATTTTTACTTCAGAAATAAGATAGGCCAAGATAGATTGTTATGTTTAGCGTTATTAAAAAATCATAGGTATATAGATAGATAGATAGATATATGTTAATCTTGGTGATGTCATAAATTTATATGTAAATATTTGAAATAATCAATAATTTAATAACAATAAGTTAATCCTTACATCTCCCTCGATTAAAAGAATTTCTAAGCTTTTCTACGTTTCTTTCTAGCACTTTTCCATTTGCATTTCTTATACGATATCTTCTCTCATGGACCTTTTCAGTGATCTTGTATGGGCCAGCGTATCTTTCATTGTCTTTTGTTCTAGTTTCTAGTTTATCAATACTTCGTATCCCACTACCAAAAATTAATTCTGCTAGAGATATACTCAATGTCTTTGGCCTTGTTGCATTCAAAATGTATTCGATCTCCGGTATCCTGTTACTCCAATCCTTTCTTCTATCTTCCTCTGCGACTGCGTTAATACAGTCTCTGATTGTGCGGAATGGTCTCTCTATAAACATGTTTGTATTGTGATGATATGGAGATGAAAACTTATTTTTATGTTCGTCGATTCCATCCAATTCCTGAAGTTTTTGATTCAAATGTTTTTCCACTGTCCACGTGAACTTCTCTTGGAGCTCCAAGTCTCAAGATCCATTTTTTATTATCACTTTTTTAATCGTCTCATCATCTTGCGTGCTGATTGCCGTTAGGCTGACATTTCGACTGTATTGACCTATTGTTCCACATATGTATCTTTTTATGTTCACAGTCTCTCGAAAAGGCCCACATATTCCTATATATACCTTTTCAAATGGGCAATTTGCTCTTAATTTTACTGTTGTCTCTTTTGTTGCCACAGTATTAACTTTGTTCTTTTGGCACGCTTCGCATTGTCTTATCACTTCTGTGATTCTCTTATTCAGTTCTTTCATGTCGTGTTTGCTGATCATTTTTGCTGTTCCCGCATGTATTAACAATGTATGTATTTCTTTGATCATTGATATTCTTTTCTCTTTTGGAATCCAAATTTTTCCGTCACTTGTTTTCACTATATTATTTTGAATACTTTCCTTCTTGAATATCTCGTTTGATTATTTTGATTTCCTCTTTTCCCTCCTGCCGTTTACATCTTTCTATCTTTACCATCTGATTTATCTGTCTTTTTTTTATCTTTCCCATCTATTGATCTTCTTGTTGCATTTGACATTGAGTACACGTTCCGCATTTCATTCTTGAGAGCTAATCTGCGTTTGCGTGTTTCTTGCCTTGTCTATACATTAGTTCCATGTCTAAGCTGCTAAGGTAATTCATCCATGTCTGGGGCTGAGGTGTTATCGGTTTGTTCGTCTTTTTCATGAATACAATGGCTTTGTGATCTGTGCTCGTTATTAATTTTTTCCATTTAAATAATGCTTAAAGTAATTGCAGAAGTAGTAGATTGTTAGTAATTCCTTCCATGTGATACAGTTGCTATTTTCATGTGATGTCATTGCATATGAGCCGTAAGCAATAAATCTTTCTCTTCCATCATCATCATTTTGTGATAGGACCGCTCCTATTGCGTCAGTATCTAAAATAAATGTTTTCTTTATATCCGGGAATCTTAGAATAGGCGTTTCTATCAGTGCTTATTTTATTTCTGCGAAAGCTTTTGCACATCCATCTTACCATATTAGCTTGGTGCTGTTACTTTCACATAATTTTTCTAGGGCTCTTGATTTCTTTGAATAGTTCTTGATGAATCTCCTGTAATAATTGCATATTCACAGGAAGCTTCTCAGGCTCTTTACACATTTGGATTTCTCAAAGTTCTGGATATCTTCGATTTTCATTGGATTTGTTCGAATTCCTTCTTTATCTATTATGTGACCAAGAGATTTCACTTCTTTGCGTAATAGGTGACATTTTTCTGGATTCACTCGCAGCCCTGCCTTTTGGATCCACTCTAATACCTGACCCAGAGTTATAAAATGCTCTTTTAGTCCTTCTGAGAATACCATTATGTCATTCATATACAACATTGCTCCATCTAGACCGTCCAATACCTTTGTCATTAGTTCTTGGAATGTTCCTGGGGCTGCTGCTATACCGAATGGCATTCTTGTGAAGCAATATTGACCATTTTTTTGTCGAAAAGGCTGTTTTCTCTTGTGACTCTTTACCTAACGGTACCTGGTAATACGCGTTTCTAAAGTCTGTGGTACTGAAATATTAAGCGCCATACTAATTGTCTAACATTTCTTCCACGTTTGGCATTGGAAAGGCTTGTCGTTCCCTAACAGCGTTCAGTTTCCTGAAGTCGATGAAAATTCTCACATCCTTTCTTTCTTTCTTCCAGACGCATATCAGTGGTGTATTCCACTGCAAATAACATTTATAATATTAGCGTCCGCTAAATCTTTTATAGCCGTATTTATTTTTCTTCTAGATTCATGCGTTGTCTCCAAGGTTTCATATTTATTGGATTACCATTTGTCACTATCTTGTGTTCTGCCACCATTGTACATCCGAAATCCCAGTTATCTGCCATGAATACTCCTCGATGTTGCTCTATTATCTTTTCCAGTTTTTCGTCTTATTTTGTCATCAAAATTCTTAAACCTCTCTGTTCTCTTTCAACATCCACAATTTTCCGACCAAACCTTGCGTCTATGTTGCAGATCTACTGTTCCACATATTGAACATCTAATTTTGTTACAATTTCTTCTTAAATGATTCACTGATCCGCATGCGTAACACGTTCTTTTCTTTTCCGGACAACTTCTGCTGATATAAACTATTTTCTGACATGACCAACATGTAATTTTTTAGCTTCACTTTGAGTTCGGTTAACTCCTGAGAAACGTTCTTTTGTTATGCCCCTTTTTACTGCATTGATGTAACTCACCACAGTATTTATATTGTCTGTTTCTTTTAGGTCCTCTTTAGTTCATCATTTGTTTTTATTGTTTCAAATATTTCTTCCGAGTTGGCTAATTTGCCTACTTTAATTTTTATTTGCATCCTTTTATCGCCGCAACTATTGAATATTTATTCTTTTGTCATCTCTTCTTTATCTAGTTTGTGTGCAAAGATTTTATCGACCAGTGTTAAAATCTTTTTCTTGTATTTTAAAGCTTTCTCCGAATCTTGTATGAGAGTAGTCTTTTTGTGGAATGCTTTCCTCAATCGGTCCTCAAAATCTAATAATTAAGCTTACATTCATATGCTTCTTTTAATTCTCGATCAATTACGCCAACCACCAAGAGGTTTTTATCCTTTTTCTTTGCACCAATATATTCGAAGTATTTGGCTTAACTATTGATAAACAGTTCAATATCGTCACCATACCGGTAAATTCCAGAGTGTAGGGCTTCTCGAATGAAGTCCAT
>MQRL01628172.1:12482-22738 GCA_001938525.1 Dugesia japonica
ATTATTATTATTATTATTATTATTATTATTATTATTATTATTATTATTATTATTATTATTATTATTGTGTTTAATTTTACATAAAAAATTGTAAATTTCAACTGTTATAAAGATCAATAAAACAAATATATAGGGAATTAAATACATTGTTCTATACCAACAATTAATATTTGAGTGTGCTGTAAAAACTATTTACTTCTCAGAGGGATATTGAATATCTTTACTGAACATTAATATTAGAATTATCGCAAAGACATATTAATATCTTAAAATCCTCCAACAATAGTAATACTCAAATTTTACCCCGTGAACTATTAATGATAATACATAAGCGTTAAAAGAACAAAAACGGAATAATAATATTTATTCTGAATACAGTTGAAATCTAAGTTAATTAATTCAAATAATTACAATTAATGTGAGAATAATTGTTGGACTTAACCATTGATTATATTTGAGATTTCATTAAAATAAAGAAAAAGCTTCAAAATAAAATGTATTTGTAAAAATTTTCAAATTTTCGACAATAGTCTTCTTCTATTGCAGAAAATTTGAAACTTTTTACAAATACATTTTATTTAGATCAAAGCTTTTTCTTTATTTTAATGAAGTAATTAATTCATCTTCATAAAACTAATAAATAAGATTAATAATTTAAAATAATTTCAAATGAATTCATTGCAAGATAAAATAAAGTGTTTTATTAAATTGGATTATTACAATCTTATCTGTCCACACTCGTTTGTCGTTATTAGGTAAATCTTCAATTGGTATTTCATTTTCCAAATCAAAACTATATTTTGAGACATCATTTATTTTACTACTACAAACTATATTATTTATAAATAATTATTATTTAAAAGAACTGATTGAAACCGTACTGAATTAACTCAATTTCTATTGGCTAAAAATATTAAATACTAATTATTTCCTCATATCCCCCTTTTTAAGAAACTTCTAAGTTTTTCCACATTTCTTTCTAATCGCTGTCTATTTTCTCCTTGTATCGCATAGCATCTTTCGTGAATTCTCTCAATTATTCAATAAGGTCCTTCAAATCTGTCTTGACTTTTATTTCTTGTTTCTATCTTAATAAGTACAAAATCGCCCACCTTGAATTCTCTATTTGTATTCCCATCTAAAGTGTTTTCTTTAGTTTTACCAGAAACGTCTGACTCATACCACTTTTCTTTGCTAATTATCTTTACAAATAAGATCTCAGCCGGGCTCTTTCCAGTCGTCTTCTGCTTCTGTTTAATATTCTCGTTTTAATCTTCCCTTTCTTGGCATCTTTTTCTAGGACATTTGACATTGTACACATACCTCACATCTTTCTCTAGATAATATATCTGCATTACTATGTTGAATTCCTTTTCTATATTCCAGAACCATGTCTAGACTACTAAGATAATTAATCTATGTCTGAAATTGCGATGTAATTGGTTTCCTCGTCGTCATCATGAAGGCTAAAGCTTTATGATCTGTTCTAAGAGTAAATCTTCTACCGTACAAATATTGTTTTAAGCGAATGCAGAAATAATAAACATCCAATAACTCTTTTCGTGTGATGTAATATCCCTTTTCATGACTTGTCATTGAGTGTGATCCATATTCAAAAACACTTTCTCTTCCTTCTTTATCTGTCTGTGATAATACTGCTCCAATCGTATCAAAATTGGCATCTGTATCTAATATGAATTCTTTGTTTATGTCTGGGAAACATAATATTGGTGCAGTCATTAGAGATTTCTTTAAAACCTCAAAAATATCGTTTATTTAATCTGTCCATTCTAATTTCTTGTTGCTTGGTTCACAGCACAAGTGCTCTAAGATCTTACATTTTCTTGCGTAGTTTTCTATAGACTTCATGTAATAATTATAAGTTCCTAAGTAGCTTCGTAACTTCTTAACGCGGTTAGGTTTGCCAAATGTTCTTATTGCTTCTATTTTAGACGGATCAGTTCTGACACCATCCTATATAATTATATGTCCAAGAAATTTGATTTTGCTTTTTAGATTAAATCTTAAACCAGCCTTCATTATTTCCGCAAATACTCTTTCAATGACTTCATAGTATTGGTCTTTATTGTCCGTAAATATCATGATGTCATCAAGATAACCAATGGCTCCATTGATTTCGACTACCACATTTGTCATCCTCTCCGGAAATGTACTTGGAGGCGCTGCAATTCCAAATGGGATTCTATTAAAACAATATTGTCCATGCTTCAATGGAAACGCCGTTTTTTCTTGAGATTTTTCTTTGAGCTCTACTTAATAGTACTCATTTTCCAAATCTATCGAACCAAAATATTTGACTCCATCTAACTTGTTTAGCATTTCATCGACATTAAGCATATGAAAAGCTTGTCTTTTCTTTACTGCATTCAATTGTCTAAATCCAAGCACATTCTTATGTCCTTGTTTTCCTTTTTCCAAACACAAATCAGTGGGGTATTCAATGAAGATTTGCATTTTCGGATAATATTATTCTCGAAAGGTTTTGGATAGTTTCTTCAATTTTAGATTCTAAGTTCACTTCTTGATATAACCTTCTAATATGGCCAACCTTTCCACATCCAAAACATTTTGCTGGTTTTTTATTTGGACAATCTTGACTTATATGTCCTGTTTTAGGATAAGTCCAACACTCCACCACTTTTTTAATCAGACAATTTGCTTTAGTGTGACCGATCTTATGATATGACCAACATTCGAAATTTTGTTTTTCCTTTCATTGCTCCACATATCTAATCTTCAATTTCTTCTATATTGTCTCGTTTCCTCAAAGTCACTTCTTCTTCAACTGTTTTTGTTATCTCAACAATATACTAGCATCTTTGCTACCATTTTGTCTTTTGTAAAATCTTTATTGGTAAATAATCTTTCCACTAATCTCTTCCAGATGGAATCTCTTCATCTCCACATCTGTAGTTAATCAAATTTTGAAAGTCTTTGATAACATCTTTCTCTTTCTCAAATGCCATANGTAAACGGGCCTAAAATCCTTCAACTTTTTTCAACGTCTTTGCATATTCTTCCAATAAATCTTCATCTAACATACAAATGACTAATCTCTCCTGTCGTTTCACATGGGTGATGCTTTTAGCTTCAAAATCCAATTCACACCGCTTGATGAATTTCTCAATATCATCTCCTCTGCATAAAACATTTGGCAATAATCTCTATAAATTTGTCAGTTTCTTATAAATTTATCAGATTCCAATTAAACTTTATAGAATTTAATATAAGAAGCTAATATAATCTCATACAACAAAACCATTAGAGTCTCAAACAATAAAACAATACAGTCTCATACAGAAAGCTAATATAATCTTTTACAGCAAAACCAATAGCGTCTTATACGAAAATGTTAAATAGAAGTCTGATAGAGAGAATAAGAAACAAAAAATACTGTGAACAAAAACGAAGATAGTCGGAAATAATGTATTCCAAAAGAATAAATGACAAATAAAATCAAAGGTATCTATAGTTTATTGTATCAAACTGGAGTGATACGACGGTTGATTATATGAGAAATTAGTATGATCGAAAACAATTGATCATTAATATTTGAGGGATTCTGTAGAATTTGTCAAAAATTTAGATTAGTGACTACCAAAAACACGGGAAAATTTCAAAACCTGCAAGTCGTTTTGAAATTATTTTTATGAATATTTATGGTTCTTTGAAAGATACAAAAGATAAAAAGAAGTATATTTTGGTAGTTATTGATTAGTGCACACAATATCTGATATTTTTAGCTTTAACGAGACAGAATAAGGTTACAATTCAGGAAGCGATTGTTAAAATAGGATTTTGAAATTTGGTCTGAATAATAAGTTAAGCACGTTGATTTCTTATCATCACAATTCGGACAGGTTAATTAAGGGGCGATTTTGTACAATGCAGGATACGATTAATACCACGTTGAGAAATAGAAGAATTTCATATTGGAGTAAAATTCCATCGTAGACAGAATTTACGTTAAATGCAACGATTCAGAAATTACCACAGAAAAATCAAGCGAAGATTGGTTTTGTAGATAACTGAGTAGAAAACGTAGGTGTAAGGCGGATGGACAAAGAGTTAATAAAAAAAGCATTCAAAGAAAAAAGAAAACTTGCTCTGACGAAAAGTCATTTCACCATTGGAGAGCAGCTGTTAGTAAAGGTAGAAACAAAAAGTAAAGTTGAGGATAGATTATACAAATCTTTAACTAATTTGAACAGATGTTATGTTTTCAGGATAGCGGTTATAAAAAGCTTCGAACGAAATGTTGAAAAGCTTAAAATGCTCTTAAAGGAAGAGAATTTAAGTAAATTTCAAAGTAGGTAATTTTTTACCTATGTATATATTTACTTTTAGGTTTAAATATTTTTTGGTAGAAATTGTGAATCTTTGAAAGCTTTGTTCATTTTTAAAAGTTTTGTTTTTATATTAAGTTAGATCAGTGGATTTCTTTTTAAAGTAAAAGTAGAAAGAAATCTGAAGATAACTGTTTGACATTGTAAAGGTTAGTGTTACATTAATGATTAGTTTATTGTGTTTAAAATTCTTTAAAAACTTGGGTTTTAGCGTTATTATAATTATATATTTTTATATTTATTATATTAAAAAAGAATAGTAGAGAAATTCAGAATAGATATTATAAAAGCTGGACATTTGACGGTTAACAATACAGTAAAAACAAGAAAACAAAAATACCTTTTCAATCAAATGTACCTGTTTAGGAAGAAGTTCAATTTCGACTTCTATTAAATTGTTAATAAATTTGTTTTAATTTCACAACTTATATAAAGTCGTATGGAATTCATTAATGATCAAGTTATAACATCATTATTTTTTAAATTGCAAGCATTCTCATTCTAAACAAACAAAATAATAAAAATAATAGCAAAAAGTAAAAATTACACCATACTATTTGAAATTATGTTTATTACGGGTAATATTATTATCTTCACCTGACACGTAATCCTCGCCACATATTATCTCTGCTTATTGCTATTATAATTATAAAATCACAAGACAATTGAGCAATGATTACACCTCATACTAATTATTAATTGTAATTATTCTTACTCATATTACTATATGTTTTGCATAAATACTCCTCATAACTAAACTTGATAATTCTTAAGGTATCTATAAATAATTATTTACCAAATAACCTTTCATGGATTCATTTTATTTTACAATATCTCACGACTGAAAGTTTTAAGCTCTAATATCATTAGAAAAGTTAAAATGTAAGCATTAACTACAACCAATAATATTTAAAATTTAAAAAAGAACAAACGAAAATTACTTAGTAAATTCATATGGGGTTGCTTTCATGGCTTATAACCAAATGAATTCACAGACAACAACGTAAATTTACAAAGATGAAAACTCAGATCAACTTTACATTTAACACAAACAATCACCAAATACAGTCAATCAAAATATAAATTGACATTGTTAATTGTTTAATAGGAAATTATTGAAATCAATCTATTATTAGAGAGAATATTTTGAGACGAAATATTCTGACTTACTCATTTTCTWATCTTTACATCTTCAATAAAAATCCTTTARATTTCTTTTCATTTAAATATTACAAGTTTTTACAGAAATATATTTCAAATAATAACCTTGTAAAATTTTCAAAAAATAAGAAAATCAAATATTCTAATATTCATATACATTTATTTAAATAAATTATTTGTTTTCTAGGGTTTTGTCTACGTAGCTTCTCATGTTCAAGAACCAACCAGATTTAAGTTCATTTCATATCTTTAACAGAGCAATTTTTAGCAAGTTCCTTCTTATACTTTTCAACATGTCGACTGTAATTGTTGCACTTTTTTATCGCTGTTTTATTATCATCAATTTCGTTGGATAATGTTTGTTCCTTCAATGTATTCTGTTAAGTGAGTTTGGAAAACTCATCGAATCATTAATATCAGAATTCAACTCCATAAATTTATTAAAATAAAAACTATGCTTAACACTGTATGTTTATTTAAACAAATTAAAATCCCGTATTTTCATTGGTGATCATTTTTCAAAATCGAAAACTGTAATTTATTCATTTAAATTCAATTTTATTTATTTATTTAAAATTTAAGACAAATTTCCGTTTACTCAAATGTTTTAATTTATCATTAAAAAAATATTTGTTATTTAAATTCTTCATCAATACTTCAAATCTTTCTTTTAAACAAAAAAGTTTAGAAATATGATCACCAATAACACAAGAATTTTTACTCGCTTTTCTAAACACACTTACATATTCATTTTGTGAAAGTATCTCATATCATGTAAATTCAAACAAATTTTAAATATATTTCTACAAAAACCTGTAATTTTAAATACAAAAATATTAAAAATATTTATCGATATTTAAGAACCAATTTTAATAAATTATTTTAATTATATTGAATTAATTATTAAATGAAGGTATGTTCAAAAATAATTTTTTATTAATGAAAATGATGAAAATAATAATAAATGGAATTATTTCATTTTCCAGGGAAATATTTTCAATCGGTTATTTAAATAGCTAAATGTAATTAAATTGATGATAATATTGTAAGAAAAAAAAATTTTCTCATCGCATTTAAACAATGGCAATTCACTGATCGATAATAAAGAAGGAAATAATCCCATCTATATGAATGCCGATCGTTTCCATAATATTAATTTTGATTATTTAATCAAAATAATTAAATAAAAATATAATAAAACTGTTTATTGGTCTTTAGTCATAGTCGGCAAAATTATTTTCTTATTAATTCTATTTCTTGATTTCTTTAACGATTTCCATTTCCCAATCACAGAAAATGGTATAACCGCTTTTCATCAATAAGATTATTTTAATATGACGAAAAAAATTGAAAAGAGAAATAAGCTTCTACTAGAACGTAGAGGCATATCAAACAAATTCATTTGTGATGTGAGTGATCTTATAGTAAACGTTGTTCTTTGATGACTCGTTCTCTTGTCAGATATATCTATGGTAAAAATTTATATGATTTCATCTTATAGATAGACTAAATTGATAGATTAAAGAAAGAACATCGCCACCATCAGACAACTAATTGAAAAGCAATTTTTTTGAATCTGTTCTTCTTTGACAATCAATATGTTTAATTTGTATATATATTAAATTACTAATGTTAAAATTAAATGGAAATTGAAAAAAAAGAAAATAAAACACAAAAATAATTTCAGGAGTTCTGAATTTCACTGAGAGAAGAATCAATTATTTTATGCCTAAGAATTTCAAATAATTCTATTAATGAGAGGAAATTTCAATTAATACATTGATTTTCTTCGATTTTGTTTTTCAGTGTTTATTTTACATTAGCATTGGTAATTTCTAATGTAGATATAATGTTGACATGAAATTGGAATATAATATTGAAGAGATAAACAAAAAACTATATTTCAATGGTTTTTCAGTTTAATTCTAAAATAATTATTTTTATTTACGGAATAATTGGATAAAGTTACGAACGATGATTATTGGAATTGATCGTGTATTTTGAAAATGTGAATAATCACGAGATATCGATTTAAACGTCGTTTTATTCTTAATTGTATTCTGAAGAATTAGAAAATAAAATTCAATAGTTTTTACATTTATTATTGAAATTGACGTTAATATAATTATTTAAATACAATTTTATCGATCATAATAATACTAATTATTATAAGGAAATAATTATTAATCAACAACTTTAGCCAATAGAAAGCGACTTAATTGTATATTAATATTGTAATGGTTCTACTATCATATGATAATATGGGTGAGATAGCTGTGTGAGTTGAAATAAATTATGTCTAAAAATAGTTGTGATTTTAAAAATGAATTACCTAACATGGTGGCAGCGATAAATATAGATTCTATTGCCGAATATAGGTTATTGCCGAAAATGTTATGCAGAGAAGATGATATTTAAAAATTCATCAAGCGATGCGAATTGTGTTTTAAAGTTAAAAGCATCACCCAGGTGAAACAACAGGAGAGATTAGTATCTTGTTTGTTAGATGATGAATTGTTGTAAGAATATGCAAAGACGTTGAAAAAGGTTGAAGGATTTTAGGCCCGTTTACGTATGACATTTAAGAAAGAGAAAGATGTTATCAAAGATTTTCAAAATTTGATTAACTACAGGTGTGGAAATGAAGAGATTCAAGTTTATTTTAAAAATGTAAAATATTTAGTGGAAAGATTATTTACAAATAAAAATTTTACTAAGGAAACAATGGTAGCAAAGATGCTAGTATATTGTTCAGATAATAAAATAGTTAAAGAAGAAGTGACTTTGCGGAAACGAGAGAATATAGAAGAAATTGAAGAAACAATGACGCTAGTAGATTGAGTAGAGAAAAATAGAGATCAAGTTTATGCAGTTAGAAGTTGCGCGAGAGATATAATTTGAAATCATCAGTAACCTGAAAATCATATAGTGAATAGACCAATAGTTAAATACAAAATAAAAAACATAATTTTAAATATAACATTTATTTTAAAATAATTTTCGTCATTACATTGACAGTCTAAAATAAAAATTTTTGAAATTTTTTGAAATTAATGCTATTAATAAAGTTTTTTTTTAATAAAATCAGCACTAAAAATAATTCAATTAATTTTTCAATAAAACTAAAAACTTACATATAATTTAAATTAAAAGACTTATTAGTACATATTTTTATTAATATATTAAGTTAGAATACATTAATTGTCTTGTAAGGTCGGTTCATGGATTTCAAATGTCTGAAATGTTTTAATTTTTCTATATATATTACATTATATATATTATCTTTTAAAATTTATTTCTAAAAATTTCAAATATTATTGAAAATTTTAAAATTATAAAAGATTATTTTATGATATATAAAATATTAAAAGTAAAATCGATATTTTATATTATGTAAAATTATAAATTTATAAAAAATGTATTATGAAATTATAATATATGAAATAATTTAAAAAGAAAAATTGAGATATTTAAAAAATATATTTGATTAAAATTTCTCAGATTATTTGTTTTAATACTGCAAATTGTTCTTCATTATTTTTTCATTTTAATAAAAAACTTGTAATAATCAATAAAATTTATGAAGAGTTGTGAGATTTTGAATTTAACTAATATGTCTAAAATAAAATTAAATTATTGTAATAAATTAAATAATTTGCGCATTCAATCAAACACTATGATAAAATACTTTTGCTTTTGAATTTAATATATATTTTGTGTATATCTATAGAAAGCTGTAAAAATCAAGTAATACAAATAAAATTAGACTTAAGAATTTCAAACTAATGTCTCAACTAAAAGTAGTATTATACTATGCATAGAAAACACTAACAAAAAGTCAGAAACAGTACTGCATCACAAGAAAAGAGCTTCTGGCAATATATGTGTTTGTCCTCAAGTTTAAGCACTATTTAATGGGATCACAATTTTTGGTACGAACAGATCATCAAGCATTAAAATGGATNNNTAATTGGGATAGCCCAAATACGTCACAATACTGCATATGTAAAGCTGTACTGGAAATCTTTGATATGATCGTAAATTTAGAAAAGGTGCTGAACATATTAATGCTGATGCACTTTCACGATAACCAGATTACGAGCAATTTTTAATAAAACATGAGGATCCAAAAAGTTAAAGAAACTTTAAAATACACAAAACAACAGACAAACATGACAAACAAAATATACGCTCAGAAAACGTTAAAATAAAATATATCAAAAAGACGAATGGGAACAAAGAAAAGATATAAATATACGAATAATACTACAGGCTCTAGAAAGAAACGAGAGAGCACTTCGTGACTTAGAGGTAAATAAAGGAATACAATCGTATTGGGAGAAAAAGAAAGGACCTGGAATACGAAGTGAGATTCTATATTTAGAAAAGGATCAAAAATATTTCTTATTGTGCCCAGACATAGAAGAGAAGATTTCATTTGGAAATATCATAAGTTAAGTCACGTGGCTAAGTATTTTTATTGATTTTTCAAAAATAAATGTAATAGATATGCAACTCAGATGCAGCTCAGATGCAACACACATACAATGAAAATCATGTGCCTATGAATTTTAGAATCCCTTATAAAATATCAAGACTGCCCCATACCATGCTACATATAGAGACTGCCACATGCTAAATATAGTCACCCCATTCTAAATATAGAAACTCCCCAATACCATGCTAAATATAGAAACTATCCATGCAAAATATCAAGACTGCCCCATA
>MQRL01628209.1:174-11585 GCA_001938525.1 Dugesia japonica
AGAAAATTACTATTGTAAAAATAAATATTGAATGAATCAAAAAGTCAATTCCTGACGAAGACAAAGTCGAAATATAGAATTATTATCAAAAACCAAAAAAAAATTTTGATCGAAGCTTTTATTTTAAATGAACTAAGTAAAAGAACTTTAACTCTCGACATACACAAATCTAGTATAAATACTAACTCAAAATTAAAACTGATTGATTTCCATTTTATTCTGTTTCATTAAACAGAAGCAGAAATCTTTTCAATTCAATTATTTGGTTTGTTAATTCAATTAAGTTACTTTAAATTAATCTTAATCGGTTTNTTACTTTAAAATCTAAGCGTTATTAGATGTTAATATTTAAGTCTTGTTCCTAAATTTGATTGATATTAATTCTAATCAAACAAATGTATACCATTATTTTGGAATATAAATGTCCAAAAACAATCATAATTTTTTTGAAAAATCAGTTAATTTAAACAAAAAAATCATTAATTTCACTTAATTTAAGTAAGAAATTGAATTTTTGGTGATTGTGTAATGATTACATAATTTCTCAATTATATAAAATCGATTATGTCATATTTATACATTGATTACGGGATAAAATGTATTTATTTCTGAAACATTAGATTATTATTAAGTCATTGGCTAAACGCAATCTGATTGGCTGGCATGGGAGAGTTATTTGTTTCAGTTCTGCCCTACCTATCATTAACGAATTAAATTTAAATAGAGTTATACGACCTCTGTTATAAATCACAACATAATTTTCTAGGAAAATATAATATTTATTTTTTAGTTAATATATTTTATATTTTTAAGAAATGTGAAAAAGAATGTCAGCAATTATCGTGTTTCTATGAATTTCGCCATTCAATTAAATCAGAAGCTCATTTCGTAAATATTGAAGAGATTGGAATCCTCACCAATGATGGTTCACCAAATCTAGTATTATGGCGAAATCGTGACTACGTTTTTAATAAATTAATTAAAATTTTACAAAATTAAAAATGAATTATTTTGTTAAATTTTAGCTCATACGGAAATATTTTCTATAAAATAAACGATTTTTCTTAATGAATCCATGAAAGTATTAGTTAAAGTGTTCAGATCGTTTACTGATTTTAAGTAACCGAAATCAACAATTGCGTGAATTTGAGTTATAAAAATTATAGAGTTATAAAAAGTTTCTTATACCTTAAATTACCGTAAATGTAAATATTAGATATCAAATTATAAATATTTTAAAGCATCCTTTGTGTTAAAAAATAAAATAATTACTTTAAAATTATTTATTAACTAATGACAATTTTTATAGGCGTTATTAATTTAAATTGCAGTATTTGATCAACAGATGACCAAGACGGTAAAGCAATTAAAATGGGTGAAAAATAATGAATTCATTTCATTATTTATGGTTGACTAAAAACCGCAACAAAATCATTTAAAAATTTCGTTACAAAATATTTTCAATATCATAATTGACAACATTGTACAAAATTTATAATTTCATTTAAACCATAAAGCTTTTTTCAAATATTAATGTTTAAGATAAAATATTTTGATAGAATTAAATATTTTATTTCTAAAATTATAAAATCTGAAATTAATATTAGAGAATTTATTAAATTTGATGTTTGTTTATCTGTGCTAATTGATTAGTTGAATAAGTCAAACTATTGTATGAATTACCAAAATAAAATATTAATTAAAATTGTTATGATATTACTCATTAATTACGCACGWAATTATAATAAAATTATATTAATATGTATGAATGTTATTTTAMAATATATGTTAGTATTTTTCTAATAATTTATACACTCAAATCAATAAAATGATCATATATAAAAGCAATACGGTTAGCATAAAAAAGTATTGTTATAAAAATGTTAATTTGAATCAGATCATGAGATAAATTAATGTCGTTTGAATTTGGATTGAATTGCATTTTGAGCTGGACCAGGATATATATTTGTTGTAAATAATAAATTGCCAATTCCAAATAGTTTATGATAAATTTGCTAGCATTTCCTTGTATCAGAAATTGAATACTAACAAAATTGTCATCAAATATTCATAAAGTATNATGTTCCACATTAAATAAAACACTAACTGGTAAATGATCACTTAAACTTTTATTCTAAGCTGTCTCGCTTAACTACGATATAATGAATTCTTAATAATAAAAAAGAGGAGGCAAAAACATAAATTTAGTGACTATCCAACGTCCATTATTACCACCTTATCAACAACCACTTTCGCCCAAATATTTATAAATAACTAATACTTCTCGAACAATCAATTTTTAAAGCAATCAACTAAGTTAAAAAAAATTAAAACAAGTATTGTCGCGTGCCAAAGGTTCGTGGTCAGCACAAATCTGTACAAAAGAATTATTTTATCACAAGTTGTCACATTTATTACATTAATCAAAGTATAATTAATTAATTAATTCAAATTATAAATCATACCAATAAAATTATCAGGAATTCAATTCAATTGATTCTGTTACAAAATATTACATCAAAAACTTACTAAAACACATTGTGATTTTATAAATAATCAATTTTAAAAAAAAATTCAGGATTGCATTATTCTAATGAAAACTGCAAATCATACGTGAACATATTCGTTTCAATGGTGATCATGCGGAGCATCATAATACTAACAGTTCAGCAATTTCAAAACATCGGTGCATTTGATAGATGAATGTTTACTAATATCTTCTCTTACTAGTTTTGCTCCAGTCAGTTTTCAAAACTTTTCACTACTAGAAAAACTGATTAAAACTGAAATTGCAGTGGTTATTTACAAATTTTCTACACCACTCTCCGCACAGTTGATTCTCATATGTTAATTTTTTCACCTATGCTACCGACTAATTATTGAAAATTAGTTTTTTAAGTCAACATATATTTTCTTAGTTGTCAGCTAATAATTTATTTTCAATATTAAAGTTGTCTTAAACCTCAAAGATTTCGCTAAACTATGTTTTGGGTAACCAATATAATTTCTGCAATTACATGCTGACATATTTTGTCGAATTGCTGTTTAGTTTTCTGAATTGACCAATCAGTAATTCACACTTGTTTTGCATTCCGCTTGGGCTTCCATTGTATCATTGATGTTTTTCTACTACATTTGTGCATTTTTATTTCATTTTATATTGTAATAATTCGTTGGATTTTATAAAAAAAACATCAAAATTTATTAAAAAATCTGATACATATTTCATGTTTTTTTTAATTGATTTAATAACAAGGATATTAATTTTTATTGAATAAATATATAAGATTGAAAAAATAATTAATTAATCCAAATCGAAGACCAATAATCACTTTGTGTTCTTTTCACTCCAGAATAGTGAAAAAATGAATTCATAGAATTATACTTCAAAACTGATTCAACTCCGAATTCTTTAATTCACTCTTCTCACTTTGATTTTGTTCATAAAATTTAAAGGTTAGGTTGACTTTTTTGCTCGTTTCTATTTCTCCAACTTTTACTCTTTTTTTATAGCAATTATTATTTATTTTAATTCAATCTCTTTAAATAAATTGTCTTCAAATAAATCTTCTTGTTAAAATATCTTTTCAAAATCTCTTTAAAATCCCTTTATTAGATTCTCATAAAATTATTTTGAAATTTCTAATAATTATTTTATGATCTCTCTCTCTCCTATATATCACTGAGTTTTCTTTATATAGATTTTCTTCTGGCGTCTGATTTTTTACACTGCTGATTTATAATTAATCCTGGTAATTTCAGCTATTTAATTAAATAATTAATTTAATTAATTTAATCTTTTGGAATTCTACGTCAATTTAGGTTTCAATCTACTTCTATCTTTGCTGGTCTTAAATTCCTGATCTACTGCTAACACTGGTCGCTTCTTCCTGTTATTTGTTTTCGCCGCTTTGTTCTTTAAACTACAACAACGAAGTCTTGATTCAACACCTTTGCGCTGCTCTACCGGACTAATTGTTCTACTCAAACACAATTTTTATTTGAGTTTAATTTTATGTTTTTACGGACCATTAATCTATTACTAACCAAATAGTTAAAAATGAAAATTAAATTTAAATTCATTAAATAACGTATTTTATATTSTATTGGGTTGAGTATTGAGCYTATTCGTATTTTTCAAAAAAACTTCAAAGTCAATCTTTGTAATTATAAAACATTTCATTCAACAATATATGCACTATTTAACTCAGCGACATTTCGCCATTTATCTAGTAATTTGAAAATTTCGTTCTTCTAGAATTTCTGTTTTTTAAGCGATAAACTCCTTCAGGTGTTTTCGGCCAGCTTCTAAAAAAATGAAATATTTTCCACTAATATATTTCTGTAATTACCTGAATAAATGAAAATCAGATGGTGCTAGATCCGGTGTGTATGCTGAGTGAGGTAAAACATCCCAGCCAAATTGCAATAACTTTGCTTTTATACATGTGGTCTCCCGTTATCTTGTTAAACAATATTTATTGCTCAATTCCAGTTGCTTTTCATGAGCAGCTCTCAATGAACCCTTTCAGGGAAAGAAACTGCTCAGCCTCTAATGGTGCATTATGGTACGTAAATAAAACATTTCTACTGGAATAATTTTAATCAGTGGTATTTCACAGAAAAACCCCAGCTCATAATCTATATTTATAGTGTACTATAAATACAAAATAATCATTTTAAAAATGTGGAAAGCCACAAAACACGGGTTTTAGATTTTTTTTTAATTCTCGAGAAACCCTGGAGCAAATCCATATTTACAAGAAAATGTTTTTTTTCAACATGTTTAAATTTAAAATTATATTTATTAAGTAATTCAAACTTAGTTTTGAATTTCATTAATATAAAAGCTTCGATCAAATTATTTTTACTCTTGATATTATTTCAAAAACAAAAATAATTTGATCGAAGTTTTTATTTGAATGAATTCTGAAAAACGATCCGTAGTTATGTCCAATAATTATTCTCGCAATAATTGTAATTGTAAAATTAGTTTTAAATTTAATATTTAAATTTTTTCTTACCCGTTTTGATGATAATTTAATTATCATAATTGCTAATCCATCATTGTTAATGCCACAATAATTCAGAAAATAATAACTTTATGATACTCGAATTTTAAAAAAAATCAATAAATGATATTATCAATTCAAATCAATGATAATAATAATATAGTTTGAAGCTGGTTTGTTTTGAATAACAGTAGCAAAACTTTGATAAATTGTTCGTATGTCTACACAACTATTATAATAGTAATGAATTTTGTTGTACAGGTTGTCAAGAATAAGAAGAATAAACAATGGATAGTGTGTACTAGAAAGCTAATGTATTGTTAAATGATAATTGGTTTGTTTGTATTCATTAAAAAAGAAAATTTTTCACGAACAGCGAATTGTATAATTTTAATCAATTTTATTCCAAATTAAATTCCAAAATGTCATGGCAAAGCGTTTCTATTCCAGATCATATTAAATTTGCTATTGGTGGCTCGTCAGGGTAGAATTTGATGTTTATATAATATATTAATGAGTCAACTGAATATTTTAATGTTTAAAGAATACTAACAACTCTTATTGTGCAACCTCTAGATTTTGTTAAAACTCGAATGCAAGTCAGCGGTTAATGAATTTGATTAGAGTTTGTAAAAATTACTTTACTATTAATAGGCCAAGATGGTCATCGGAAATTTTATTCCAATAGTTGTGATGCAATCAAACAAATAACCAAAAATGAAGGAATTTTATCAATATATTCCGGGTAAAATATTTATTTAATAAATAATTTTATTAAGATTTCACTGAAATGAATATATTAAAATTAATATTAAAAATGAAAATTAATAATATTTGTATAATTTTAATTTTAACATAAAAAACTGTTTTTTTATAATATGATATTATATAATATTGGTAATATTAAAAAAAGCGAATGCTCAAAAAGAATAATTAATATTCCAATTCATTTGTAATTAATAGGGTAACCCAATGCAACTTATTGCAAATATTATGCAACATTTTTAAATAAGTGCATTTTTTATTATTTTATTTGTTTTAATTTTACCCATATGACATCTAATTCAAACTCAATCGCCAGAAACCAAGCAAAATATGTGAAACAATGTAAAAAAGAATATATTATGGGAGTAAATGGAAGTTTATCTTGCATTCTTTGTAATAAAAATGCAATAAGCTTTTATACTTGCACCTGTTGGATTGCCCTAGTAATTAATAACAATTTCGAAAGATTTTAAAATTGTATTGATTGATAGAATACTTATTGAAATAAGAAGCACTTAAACAAAAGTGAAATTATTTCAATTATATTACTTAAATTAAAAATAAATTCTAGTCATAGTTAAAGTTTAAAACATTGATTTTAATAATAAACCATTAAAAATAAACCATTATTCTTTTATCTTGCTTCACTGTTCTTGTCATATATGATTCGGAATAACTCTCATTTGGAAGCTTTCATACGCGTTTTGAGTGCTGAAAGTGTAACCTGTACAAAAATTCATCAGACCATATTAACTTTTTCCATTCTTCTAACTCCAACTTAAATGCTCTTTTGCCTATGCCAAATGTTCATTCTTATTAAACACTGACACTAACGGTTTTCACACCTATAATGGGAATAACCAGCTTCGTGTAATCTGTTGTGGATAGTTTGTGGTGAGATATTCACATTTAGATTTCTTTTGATTTGTTTCGCCTAAATAATCCGACCACTTATTGCGACAGACACAATATTTTGATCTTCAGTATTGGTCGTTTTACTTTGATTTCCAGTAAATTTTACGTTCGCAATTTCCAGTTGCTTTGTAATCTTTAAGAAAGGTAGCGACTGTCGATTAAGCTTTCTCCATTTTCTTTATTATTTCTCTCCCAGATAATCCGAAATTTGAATATACTACAATCTGTCCTTTTCAAAATTAGTTAGCTTTACCATTGATATAAATGCACCATCTATACTATTTATATTTACGGAAAACAATACAAAACAAATACTTGTTCAGTTTATTTGATTTAATCGATTTCACAGCTAATCTATATGAAATTTTAAGTGATAGAATTTTTATTAAATGGTTTCAAGTAATTTGTCTTATTTGGATAATAAATGGATCTTTTTTTGTATATACACCCCACTTTTTACACGGTAGAYACGATCCAATAAAATTCATGTAAAAAACGATACAATAATAGTAAAATTGAAGAGGCGTTCCTCAACTTTAAAAAGTAGTGTAAGATTAAAAAAGAGACGGTATGTAATCGACGAGATCGTGAAAAAAATCATGAAAAAATCGACTAATTACATCGTCAACTTTGTATCCTTAATAAAGTGCTAATTTTACATTCTGCAAAACATTATCTTAATTATGAAAAAATATAAAATTAAATGAAACGTTTATTGATGATAGTGAGAATTGGCGTATGTGTTTACAACCGATTGTTTACAAAAGTCGGGTTCTTCACCGAAAATGTTTGGAAATAAAGAAAATTGTTAGATGAGTTTGGAGTACTCGTCGGATCATTAATATCAAAACTCGATTCCATAGCAAAATTTATTCACAAACAAAACTATAACATCATTATTTGTTTATTCAAACAAATTAAAACCCATGCTTCAATTGGAAATTATTTTCTAATAAATTTAATATTTTAGATTAAATGTTTATTTAAAATAATTCCAAAATTTAAAGAAAATAATTATCTGTTATCAAAATCTCATTTAAAATTTTCACAAAATTTCAAAGCAAACAATGATTTGTTATTAAAATATTTATTTTTAATTTTCAAAATTTTAAAACAAAATTGTAGTTTCTAAAAATCTACAATAAATTGTGTATAAAAATATTTGAATTAATCTTTAACTACTCATAATTTTTGTATCAAAACTTTAATTTAATTTACTTTAATTTCTTGATTAATTTGTGGCTTTCAATTTTTAAATAAAAGATTTTTAAAAAAATAATTTCCAATCAAAGAACAAAAATTTCAACTCGCTTTTCAAAACATACTCACAAAAATTATTTTGGATTTCATTTTTAAATGTTTCAGTTATGATTTTTTATAGATTATTTTAAACTATTTTTTACTTAGCAACGCAAATACTAGCTAGCTACATTTCTAGCTACTAGATTTTCTGGAGAATTTCTATGAAATTTTGATAATGAAATTTATTGCTTCATTCGAAATATTTTAGCTTATAATTTTATTTTTAAGTTTTTTTTTAGTCCATTGGTAAAATTTTTTTTTAAAAAATACATTTGGTTTATTTATTCCATTACTTTGAATTGATTAATTCATTAAAATGCTTATTAAGTTTTCTTATCAATTTACAAAATTGATTACATCGTGATATTTAAATTTGATTGGTTGCAAGTCAGTTTATATTGATTTTATATAAATAGAATTATATTAACTGAACAATAATAATTAAAGTAGAATATTAATTGAAAATTTTAACATGAAATTCATGTGTGAGTTATTATAAAAATTTAAAATTATTAAACCAAAACATTGGTTTAATCCTTTCATAGTCACTTTTAAATAATTACTTATTTACCTTTTTATGTGATATTCTAGAACTTTAAAATAAGCTAGATAAGTGGTCCCGAAACCTTTTTCGATCACGGACCCGTCAGCGTTCAAAATTTTTTTGTCGTGGACCACTAAGATTTTTTTTATATTAATTTATTGATAAACTTAATTTAAACCTTTTCTTTATCAAATGACAAAAATGAATTTTTTTAAGCTATTTTATTAATTAATGAGAACCTTGTGCTTGTTTATCTTCAACTAGACGATTCTATCTGGTGATAATAGGAGATAATGAAACACAAAGTGCACTACTTTTTTTCAACCTTTGTATATTCGCGGGAAGACTGTAGGTGAATTTCTCAAAAGTATATAAATGAATTAAATTGAAATGTCCGTGTGGACCGGTGAAACTTTCTCCATGGACCAGGGGTTTGGGACCTTGGAGCTAGATGGTTTATCAGTTGCAGACCACCCTGTAATCAAAGAAGGCTCGTCGAAAAAAATACATTTGCAGAATTTTTTCGAATTAAATTTTATTTATGCATCATTATATTTTTACAAAAAAAATAATAAAAAGATACATAATACGGTCAATGTGGCATACAAATGAAGTCTACTAAAAAGTGTCCACCAACCGCAGCCTTTTAGACACCTCATTTTTGTCTTATTCGTTTGTTTAACTGAGGAAAGTCGAGATTGGTGCTTTTCAGGTGTTTCCAGTTCGCATCGGATTGATTGATTCTCTGCATGTTTTTGCCTTTTTAGTTTGCAGATCCTCAATATTTTCATTTTATTTTGGAGTTGTCGATAACATTTTTGTAGCTAATGGTGGAGACGGTTTTTACGTTGTTCAGGAGTGTTGGAGTCCATTTTGTCAACTGAAACATTGACAATATTATCTATTTTACAAACAATTTTTCTTTGTTCATTTTATTATTATTTTTAAAATTTGTCGATTTTCTGTGCTCGTTTTTAAAATTATCCGCTTTCATAAATTTTTCTTGTTCCTTTTTTATATGACTTCATTGAAAGTTTTAAAATTATCATTATTGAAGTTGGCCATTTTTGTATTCTTTTCTTGGTCATTTTCTGAATTATGAAGGAGACAATGGTTGAAAATTCGAATATCTACCAAAAAAGAAATAAAACAACATTTTGATCGAAGTTATTACTTTAATGATATTTTGTGGTGAATAAATAAATCCTTAATTATCTCGGGGTAGCCGATTTACGAATGGACTGCAAATTTGTTGGCAAAATATCTAGGAAAGTAATCCCTTCACAGACTCCACTTTGAAAACCACTGGTCTAAATACACTGTCATTGGTGATTTTTTCTCAATACTTAATGACGCAACTCTTTGATCAAGAATCATCTGATTTTCGATTACAGATGATATTTAATTTCTTCTAGAAAAGGATTTTTTCAAAAGCATCAAAAACTACTCATAAAGCTTAATTTTTATGGATGGTATCAATTTTCCAAAAAATACGGAAAGAACAGAGCGTAATGAATTTATTGAATTAAAATAAATATTAAGAAATTAAAATTTACAATTAAATTTAAACAAGATGGTGGCACGAATAGAGATTGTTCAGTCGAATGGATTTTGTTCATCAGTTAACTTGAATATTAACTAATCAGAAGTGTCCATTGTAGTAAACAAATTGCATGAGAGGATTAAGTAAAATTTCAGTTTAGTTTTAAAAGATAGAATTTATTGATTGAATGAATATTCTGTATGAGTAAGTGAATATATAAATAAAAAAAAGAATGCATCAGCTAGTAAAATATGGAACAACGACACTGGTATACCTTTTCTTTCAAAGTATAAGCTTTTTACCCAGTTGTATTATTCTTAACTCTCTAATCTTTGTAAAGTTATTAGTTATTACAAGTTCTCACGGATATTCCGCTGCACCCGTGTTGACACCAGATCTACTAGAAACGCATCAAAAAAGGATTTCACTATATCACTGATTTTGGAATAAGTTATAAGTTATAAAACATCTTAATAAAATAATTCATTAACGAATAGGTGTTTTTTACTGTATTTAATTTCACTCAAAGCTCATTTAGTTTTATAAATTTGCAACTCACTACGAGTGTTTATAAATACATTTGCTTTATCTATACGCTTTATTTAATTATATTGAATTTCAAATAAATCCCAATAAGAATGATTTATGCCTAAATTTCTCTATGAATTAAATCTTCATTGTTTTATCAATTTCAGTTTGACAGCAGCCTTATTTCGACAAGCCACTTATACAACTGTTAGACTGGGCATTTATATGTCGTTGTATGAGAAATATTCAACCAAAAACCACCAACCAGATTTATCAATAAAACTTTTTGTTGCAATGATAGCCGGTTTGATTGGATCATTAGTTGGTACCCCTTCGGAAATAGCTTTAGTCAGAATGACTGCTGACGGAATGTTATCGAAATGATATAATTATATGATAATTACGTTATTCATTTTTAGATTACCTTCGGATCAAAAAAGAAATTATAGAAATGTTTTTCATGCACTTGCTTGTATTATTGAAGAAGATGGATTTTTTGGCTTATGGAAAGTAATAAATTAAAAATCAAAACATTTCATTTTAGTCTTAGTCAGTCTTACCAACCATGTGCAGGGGAATCATCGTAAATCTTATTCAATTAGCATCATATTCCCAAACTAAGCAAGGACTCATTGAAATCGGTAAACTTTTAATTTATTTCGAATGTGATATGACCTTTTGAAAAATGTTTGATTTGTTTGGGTCTTGGATTAGATTTCCATATAATACTTGTGTTCAGAGCCGTTGCTAGGTGGGTTCAGCGCGTTCGTCGTAGCCCGGCCTCGCGTTTATAGAGGCTCTG
>MQRL01628380.1:0-14607 GCA_001938525.1 Dugesia japonica
TGTTATTTACATAAAGAGGCGTGAACGGTGATTGCGTCACTTCCGATCCGGTGTACACCTATCCCCCTACTGAACAGACACATGGTTCAAACAATAACAACGGGGAGCCTCTTTATTGTTCAGAAGATCAGGAAATTCGCAATAATTCATTCCCTGAAACTGAAATAATATATCCTAAAGATGTTGGTCAGTGGCCTGATAATATAACTGAAAAGTTGGGGTAATCATTTTTTACACAAAAACCAAAAGATGTAAATATTGAAATGAGCAAAAGCATAGATAGCATTGAAGTCAAATATCGAGATAGAAGATACAATCAAAATTTTCTCAGAAAAATTCATACTTACAAAAATCAAACGGAACCCGAGAAAAACGTGAATAATTAAGTTATAATGAAAAAACTGGCAAAATTTATTGCTACATTTGTAAGTTGTTTTCTACTAAGGGTTTAAAACTCTCTGAACATTGTTATTTACTCAGATCAACGTTTCCATCATCGGGAATGTCACGTATGGGATTTATCAGTTGTTTCATATTAATAAACTGGACTCTTTATCAATTTTGTTTGGACATGTGACCACTTTAACTCGAATTTATTCGTCAAAGTACTGAGCTGAAATGCTACGAGAAGAAATTCTCAGAGCTATGATAAATTTAGTAGACAAAATCGTCCTCTAAGAATTAACGAGTACCCGGGTTTCTTCATCCCTATCTCTTGATGAAAGTATATCTGTATGGCCATATATAAAAAAATCAAATATTTTTATGATTTAGGAACACAAGTACCTCAATTGTGAATAACAAATATTAGCGTTCGTGATGAATAATTATGTAATTTCGAATACATTTAAGGCTTTTCATTTAATACTTTTACTTTGGTTTAACCAATTTTGTTATTAATTTGTGGTTTCACTTCTATCGATAACAAGCCTACCCAGTGGTTAGTTATACAAATATATTTTATTTTGATCGAAGCTTTTTCTTTATTTTAATCAAATTTCAAATGCGATCAATGGTTAAGTCCAAAAATTATTCTCACAATAATTGTAATTACTAAGCAATTTTATTTAGTATCTTTATCCATAATTTCTTCTCTTCATCTTTATTATAAGCATAAATAACAGGAAATGCTAAAGTACATTGAAATAATAATGAAACAGTAAAATAATTTCTTTGTATACATTTAAATATCACATAATATTCTAAATCAATAATTTATGCAATATAGATTATTTATCTAAAATACAGCAATGATTAATCGATTGTCCTCGATGATTTATTCAGATCTGAAATGATAAGCCTATTCAATTTCTAGCCTTTGTCTGATATCTGCTGGAAATCTCTTTTTTGATTTTTTCTTTTGCCCAGCCATTAATTCTTTATATATATTGGAACGCAAATATCGATAATATGAATCACTGGTCATCAATTTAAATATATGCTCTTCAGCTTCTTCGAAACAAAATCTATCTGGATTTGAAGCACTTATATTTGCTACTCTATTTGCTACACTCTCCGCTACTTTACTATCGACATTGAGAGGTTCAGCTGCACTAGGAGAAAGAAACTGATTGTATATTGTCTCGATTCGTCGATTGAGATCACGCAAAGGAGCTCCTTTTAGTTCCTGAAATATTACAATTACCAAAATAGTCAGATTAATGAATTAGAATATAAAATGAAAATTATTCAAAGCTGTAAAAATGTGTCTTCATTACTCAAAATAAAATGATTAAATGAGAGAGATTATAAAGAAATAATGTAAATGAAGTCCAGTTAAAATATTATTTATTATTTTGTGCAATAATTTTATGATTTCTTATTAAGTTGAATTAGAACCTAACTGAAAATTTATTTTCATGAGTAATGTGAAAATTGAAATACGTCCTATACATGATATTTTACTCAGTAATAGTATTGTAAAAACTTCTGGGTGTATATTATTTTTTCTAACCTTTTTCTATAATATAATCACTTATTAAACTTTAAGTAAGATTTTTATGCGTATAAATCTATTTTACTTATATTATAGGCAGCCAATCAGAATAGAACAGATTATTATAAGGTTAGTATTTTAATGCAATTTTTCACTTATTAAACTTTTAACAGTATATTAAATATCAGATTTAATATAACTATTAAATCCAAACATCAATTGTAAAACAATAAAATGGTTTGCTCCAAAATCTGCATTGATTAATCTGTTTTCTACTATGACACAAACATATAAATCTGTGAAGATTACAACAATTCTTATATCAAATACGATGAATCGGAAAATTCATGCTTAACACTTTAGAAAACCTAAAATGATCAAAATAGAGAAATATAAAGAACATAAAATTCAGATTACGAAACAAATAAGCGATTTATACTACTATTTTTCGAAAATCGAATAAATAAATGGATTAAAAATTCTGGGAGTAGATGCATTTTTACCATGATCATTTGTTCGAAAACTCGCAATATTATATTTTTAGCAACTTAATAATTTATTATTTTTCTTTTCAGCAATCAATCACTAAAGGTGTTTATCAGAAAAAGTTATTGTAATAAGCGTTTCTCTCTACAAATAATGATAATGTGCAACCAAGATAAATCCATGAAATGCTATAAATTTGTCTGTTTCTTGTGAATAAATTACTGATAATTCAACTGAATGGCATTTTATATAATAGGTTGGCGTGTGTTGTTGATTCAAGTATTTTAATGTTTACATTTATTTTTATAATTATCATTGTAGATGTCAAATTTGAATTCACATTTTTCATTTACAATACTCATTTGAAAAATAATTAATATAACTTGAATAAAATAAGACAGATGAAGATCGATAAGATTTATGGTTACTATATAAATTTATAACAGATAACTTTACTAAATATTAATTAAATCAAATTCGATCCGAGCAACAAATTGAAAGTCATTATTTAAGTTGATATATGCAATAGCACTTAATTTGACAATTCAACAGTTTGACATATTTTTCAATTGAGAAAATCATGAAAACTTAACAATTTACTGAAAAAATCGAACAAACTATTTCATCCAGCTTACCCAGCAGACACTCTTAAATTAACTTACACAGCAGCTTTCTGCAAATCAAAATCTTCAAACAAGAATTTAAAACTCATTACAGCTTTTAATAATTCAACGGTATAGATCCGCATAATACTATAATACTGGCAAAGATTGTATAATTCGTAATGGTTCTTATTTTGATTAATAAACTTCATTCTAAGCTCAGTTATACTACCTTACACGGGATAGTTGAAAGTAATAATTACTTTGTATCAAATTTATTTTAAAATTATACCTTTTTTATCTCTTATTTTTAGAGGATACATAAAATAAATGGTTGCTAATAGACTTTTTGAAATAATCTAACCTATTTTATGTCTATGTGAGTTGGTAGGTCCATAGTTATATTACCTAAAAATTACCTCTTTGGAAATTGCGCATGGAATATAAAAATTTTAAAATCAATTACCCATAGAAAGAATGTTCTGGAAACTATCTTTCAACGCATAAGTAAAATAAATAACACAAAGAAATGGTTAAAACCGAAACGAAAGCAATTATTATACCACATAAATTTTGAGAACAATTTGAAAAGTAAGTAGATCTATTTGATGTATATTTTATTTATTCAGTTATTAGATTCTAATGTAATTTAAGAAATTTGTATTCTAAAACCATTGTAAAGAACTAAATGGTTATTAAAATGAGTAGTTTTTTTTATATATTCTCTTAGGAATTCAACTAATAAAACAATTTTTAAATTCCATGAAATACGGAAAGTTAATTCCGTCAAGATTTTTGGATCTTATTCGTGTACAAATATATCCTAAATATGAATACACCAATAAAAAATTTTCAACTTGACTTACCTCATTATTTTTAATACAAACGATTTTGTTGGGATGAAATACCCTCGATTAAGAAGTAAAGAGTCCTGGAATCTACCGTAAATAACAAATTAGAAAATAACAGCAGGATTTTATTGATAAAAAATTAAGATAAAAATGAATAAATAAATTCAAATTAGGTAAAAAATATAAAATAAAAAGACAATAAATTCAGTTAATTATAAATAAAATAATTAAAGTTAACCATTATCCGGTTAAGATGTATCTGTTGGACACATTCTTTTACATGCAAATGTTTAATAAGAGTTAATTAATTAATTTATTATTTTCTTTACCCTTATCTATTCACGCACACAGTCACGCGCACTTTCTAAAACAAAGTTCTATAGTGTGTCTGTTGGACACAAGCTAATCATTTATGTAACTAAAAGAATCAGGCTGGATAAAGGTTAATAGATAATAATAAATAGATTCATAAATAAATAGATAATAATAATAACTGGAAAAATAATAAAATAATTGAGTAATAAAATAATTATATGCTAATTAAAATGAATTAATATAAAATTAATGCAAAAAAGAATAAGAAGTCGGAAAATTAAAATACTGGAGAAATAAGCGTGGTTAATATTCGATGTAAACAGCATAAAAAATCTTGGTCAAAAAGGTTAAAAATTAAAATGGAGAACAAAGGAAGATTTTCCACACTCAAATGTTACTCTATTGATTAATCGCTGATTAACATAATACGGTGTAGCCTTCTCTGTAGAAAAAGCCGATTCAAACGGCCTCTACGTCGAAATAGAGGCAATCCGGAACAGTTAGCAATTACAGATGAGACTATTACATCACAGGTAAGAGTTTCTAATGATTACCTCCCAGACTTGATAATTGATTCAGAGGTGACACCTAATTTAGTACCTTTGCCAGACCTTAAACTTTGGTACCATTCAGATTATGTATCCCTATTTCTACCTAGAAGATGAACCGATACCAAACCATTAGTGGTGCAACATTGTAGTATTAATTAATTTTAGCATTTAGACTGGACTAGTTCTTAATTTACTGACTATAACGAAATGTACAGCAGAAAGAATCATGAATCCGAACCAAAGGGATGCATTTACGCACTCAAACTTTGGGTTGCTAGTCACCGGATAATTTCTGAATATTTATCACAAGGAAACTAGACTAATTTCCTCGAGTTCCACGGGACTACCAAGCCCTAGCCATTATAATGAGAAATTCGGTCCAGGTGGAACCCAAACCATTTTATTGAATAAATAATGTTTGCAATAAAAATTTATAGTAATTAATAATTTTTAATTATATTGATTATTATATAACATCTAAATTGTAACCGTAAATCAACTAAATTCAATTGATTATTGAAGACGAAAACTAAATAACATTTCAATCTAATTTATTAAAATTATGAAATATAGTTGCCATACAGAACGAAATTGACAACATGCAAGTAGCCATCGCAAAGCAATTATACAAATTGAATTCAAAGGCTCTACAGAAAGTGATAGGATCAAGTGATGTTGTGTTTGAACAAAGCAAATATGAATTGTTTCAACAAACCGTAACATTTGAAAAAAATATGACATGCAACAGATTAACATAAATTAAATAGACTCTACAATCTTAGAAGTAATTAACTTGCAGACCAATTAATTTTAGAATTATCTTATATCTGACGCTATTTAAAAACAATACCGTTTTATCATAATTTTATCTTTCGTCTTTAAGTAGTGGCGCGTTTACGCATAAGCGCACGCCTAGGGCTCCCAATCGAAAGAAAAAACTTTAAATAAAAAAAACCTTTGCGAATTTGGATTTTAATAATTTCTTGTAAATATAACTTTTTTTCAATTACACAGTTTAGCATTCATATAAACGTCTGCTACAGTTTACGTCACTAATATAATATAAATGTAATAAATATAATTGAAATTCCTACAACAAATATTAATTAAAATCTGCTGCAATATCTGCTGCAAAATGAAAGAAGCGTGAGCACACGATAAATGAGCTAAGGAAACAAAAAACTTGCTTGACGAATTTGTAAATTGTAGACATGTTGATGACAGAAATTTAGTTAGTGTTACGGCTAATACGGATTATAATACGGATGAAAAAGACAAAAATTGCCATTCGATATCTTCCACAAATGTGAATGTAATAGTCGTTAATCATATTCCACAAACAGGAACACCATCTCAGCCACTAGGTATGACATTACCATTTCTAATGAAAGGAAATTATTAAATTACAGATACGAATGCAACCAAAAGTTATTTTCATTTTGACCTAAACGAACAGACACAAGGTTCAAACAATAACAACGGGGAGCCTCTTTATTGTTCAGAAGATCACGAAATTCACAATAATGCATTCCTCGAAAATGAAATAATATATCCTAAAGATGTTGGTCAGTGGCCTGATAATATAACTGAAAAGTTGGGGTAATCATTTTATRCACAAAAACCAAAAGATGTAAATATTGAAATGAGCAAAAGCATAGATAGCATTGAGGTCAAATATCGAGATAGAAGATACAATCAACATTTTTTTGATAAAAATTCATAATTACAAAAATCAAACGGAACCCGAGAAAAACGTGAATAATTAAGTCATAATGAAACAACCGGCTAAATTTATTGCTACATTTCTAAGTTGTTTTCTACTAAGAAAACACAACTCACGAATGGTTATTTCGATTGGAAAATAGTATCAGCAGTACTAACCGCACATTAAAATTCAAAAGACCACTGGCACTCGATGATAACGTATTGCAAACGCTTTGTACAAGAAGGGCACATTGATACAGAAATGGTACAACTTTAAAAAACAACAGCAATATTGGAGGGATGTTCTGAAAAAGGTAGTTACGACCGTGAAATTGCTTTCTGCCCAAGGACTGGCATTTAGAGAGCAGAGAGAATCCAGAGATACTGCAAACAAAGGAAACTATTTGACTTTTCTGAATTATCTTGCTAAATTTGATCCATTCCTGGATAACCTTATCAAGAATTTCGCGAATTGTAGACAAGGATTTGTGAATTACTTATTCAATACAGTTTGCGATGAATTTATAACTATAAGGGGGGACAATTTAAAAGCTTAATTTATTCAAGAAGTACAAATGAAGACATATTTTGCATTGATTATTGATTCAACAACCGATACAAGTCATATAGTTCAGCTCACTGCTGTCCTTAGGTATGTTCTACCGGACGGACAAATAAAAGAAGGATTCTTTTCTTTCATTGATACCCATGGTAATGATGCTACATATTTATTCCAACCCATCATTGGGGCATTGATATTACAAAATGCAGAAGCCAAATCTATGAAAACGAAAGCAATATGTCAGGAACATACACTGGATTGCAAGCTAGCATTAAAGCTGAAAGACCAAATGCAGAATACAAACCTTGTTCTAATCAGTCACTCAATTTAGTAAGTAATGCTGCTGTTCAGTCTTGTGCCGCTGCAGTGACATTTTTTGACTTTGTTCAACATATGTATGTATGGTTTTCTTTGTCAACCCATAGGTGTGTCTGATATTGTTGTGCTTGTAGGATGATCAATGATGTTTGTCTTCACTTGATATTGTTGAAAAACATCTTATGAAACATTCACTGTCTGTGAAAAACGATTCTGATATCAGGTAGTCTGTGAGAGCAGATTATGTTCTAGCTTTAAAGAAAAGATACAAGGAAATAAAAGTAGCTTTGTCTGATGCAAGTGTTGATGCAAGGCAAAAACTAGTTGCCAAAGCAGAGAGTAAAGCGCTAGTAAGAAAATGAAGTGGTACAGATAGCTCTAATGACAGTATTATGGAATTCGTTGCTGTAAAAAATAAATACAATCATTAAATTTCTGCCGGATCAAAGACTGTCGAAGAAAGTTGAATTGTTTAATTCGTTAAAAATTGTTTTTCAAATCGTCAGAGAAAAGTTTCCACGAATAGAAATGGAGGCAAGACATATACTTGGTATTGAAAAGAATGACACTGAATATTAAGATAAATGGCCGAGAAAACGTACTTTGTTTTTTGACAAAACTGCTGAGAATGACGTTATGCTGAAAAGACGGGAAAAATTCATTGTTGGCATCTTGAACGTTGTTTGTGACAAGTTAGTTGTGGAGCTCGGAAACCACTTGAAAGTTTATGAATGTATACAAAGCCGGTTTGGAGTATTTTTTGCAGATGAACAACTTAACAATGGGAGTGATAGAAACATGATACAAACTTTGATATATACATACAAGGATGACATTGACTGTGACATATTTGAGGATAACATTGATCAATTTATGATCCTTGCAAAAAATGTAAACATCACCAATTCCAAAGATATGTATCACCTTGTGGGACGTGGAAACAATTTTGCGTATTTACCTTATGATACAAATAAGTAATGTTTCAGGAGAACGATCGTTTTATTTACTTAAAAGTGTGAAAAACTATATCAGAAACTCCATTGATTAAGATCGGCTAGGTAATTTAGCATTGTTGTGCATCGAATCTACTGAAACAAAAAAAGCAAACTTTGACCAACAAATTGATGATTTTGCTAGGCTCAAATGCAAACAAAATTAATAAATAAAATTTGTTGGGATTTCTAATTCGTATGTTTTGCAACTTTAATTCTATAATCTATATTCTCTTCTATTTCTATAACGCTATTTGTGACTACTATACTAGTTAGTAAAAAATTAATAGCGATTCAATTTCAAATTTTTTGAAATGAAATTTTATATAATAATACAATATTTACATCGGAATTACTCCGATTAATTTATTTATTGATCAGATTAATACGGTGGTTTTTATTTGACTATGTGTATTCAATAAAATTATCTAGTATGTTTTGTATTTATTCGACTTATTATTACCATGGGTGATTATGATTTCAGTTATTCCACACAAACTTATTCATCCCCATATGTGAGTTTTTTAACCTAACATATTACGCGAAGTAAAACTTTCCGTTATCATATGAGAATTATACTATTAACCATATAATCAAATATAACAAAATTTTCTATAAATTGTATCAATAATTTCATTAATTAAAATAAAAAATTATGCAAAAAATCAAAGTGCATTACTTGAATTAATTGATTATTTTAAAACGTATTTCAGAAAATGTTTTATTTTAATATTGAGAAAACTTGATTTAAATTAAGTCCGATTTTAAGCTAAATTTTTTGAGTTTCTATAGTTAATTTTCTGTACGCCCCACTCTTTTAAAAGATCAGCCCTCATCATCTAATATTTTCTGCACTACTATTAGTTTAAACAACACGTGTTTTTCATTGATTCATGGTTCTATGTTATACACGTTATAATGATCGTTTTTATTGGTTGATTAATGTTGTGATTTTTTACGTTTTTTCACGCAGAACATCATCTTTGTATGAAATTCTTAATTTTTTATGGAATTTTTAATTAGTCGACCGCTTTGATTCATCCAAAATAAACCATGGAAAGCAGTCACTTTTACATGAATAAAAATCAAGAACTATATAGTGAAGCTTAAAAACCCAAATTAAATTCCTTAAAAGATTTTAATAGTACCCGTATTAATAAGGTTTCAAGACCAACAGTATTTTCTAAGGAAAATTTTAATGAAATTCTACTGTTTTTCCCCTTACAGATGAATCCATAAATGGCTGACTCTTAACAATAATATTACCTAACCAATTTTACATGAATAAAAATAAAAGAATGTGGCCGAAAGACTTTTGAAACAAATTAAATTGAGTATTCCAATCATCTTAAATTATTTGAATAATAAATAATAACTTTTCAAAAATTAATCTTGTCAAACTTTTGACGTTTTATTTTTAATAATTTCATTGTGACTGCACAAAGATTTTTACAAATATTGCATGTAAATTTCAAATTTATCAGATGAGAAATATTTTCATTACATTAAAAATTTATTAATTAAAATTATAAAACTTTTATTAATTATATATAATTATTTGAAAATTTTATTCAAAGTAAAAAATTAAAAATAAAGGTTTAAATTTCTAATTAAAAAATAGAAAATTTAAAATTAATCACTTAAAAAATAATAATAATTAGTGATAATTAAAATATTGAATAATTTAATATAAATACACACAGACCTCAATTGGTATCTTTTCGGTTTGTGCATTTGGAAAAAGTAATACCATTTTTCTAAATGTGTCTTTGATTCAATTGCAGACACTTTAGAAAGATTCTATCAAAAATTAAATGTTGCTAAGAAATAAAAGAACAAAAATAAATTAAATTAAATCATGAAATTTAGACTTAAGAAAAGAATGCAAGATTTTCGTAATTGATATTTTTCATCAGAAAAATATGTATGCAAATAATTTTCATCAGAATAAGTAAATAATTATTGGCAAGCAATTTGAGAAATTTTTTTGTATTCCGGTTAATTTTATACAGTGCGGACTTTAATCTCGGTGGCTCTCTTGAGCAAAACTTTTTAGGCGCCCTGATATTAAATCCAAAAAAAATAGTAATATAGAATTAAATACATATGGGTCGTGAATAACTTTGACATTTTTATGGCTTTCATTTCACAATATTTTTGCTTTCATATTTAATTCACCGAAAAGCAGTTCGTTTTTAAAAAGTGTGAAAATTAGTGCGGAATTATTGACAAAGAAAGAGCGCGCTTATACTTGAAATATTTCGCAAAATTCTTCGTGATACTCTCTAAAATAAGTTTAAGCTACAAAGTTATTTTTATTTGATATTTTTAAATATATGATAATATTTAAACTAAATATTTTAAGAAAGTTAGACCGCCTTCAACACCACTAGATTAATGGGCACCCTGGGACGCTGCACACACCTTACTACCTCCTAAAACCAAAACTGATTTAATTCATATCCTTTGTATTAATCTAGTTATAACTATAAAATAAAATTTCTGCTTTTCCTGTATAGAATCGGATTAGTTCGCAATTAATTCAAATTTACTTTGAAATTTAATTTAGTTAATTTACCTTCTAAATTAAAAATGAATTCCAGAAGCAATACGTTAGTTAGTACTAATCTATTTGATTTAGTTTTCAGTAATTACACTGATTTGGTCATTTTAATTGACTCGGATTTAATTTTGATCAATTAATTTAATCTAAAATTAACTGTTTACGCTCTTTTAGGAAAGGACACTTTACGGTTCCATCATTAAGTTATGGCATCAATATTTTCGGATGCAAAATATTCAAAACAACCATTACAATAGATCGAAAATTAACCATTTCCAAATCATCAAAGCAAGTTAAATAAATCAAAGGCTGCATTAGAATAAACCGAAGATTTTTAAACTTTTTCCGACTACCAACTCCTTTTTCAATGAAATATTAACTGTTTTAAGAAATTTATTTATTAGCAAAGGAGAAAAACCTTTTTGTAGTATCTGGATTTCCACCTGATTCAAATTAATGGGACAGGAGATTTTGTTGTAAATAAGAAACCTTAGAGTATGTAATTATAATGTCGATATTGGAATACAACATTAACAGAGTTAAAATTGCGTAGAAAAGATATTTTAAATAATTATTTTCTTTATACAAGGTAATGGACGTGAATTACACTCTGCAAATCCCTAATCCATAACTTTTTCACCGTTTTTTTTCACTGCTTTAATTGATTTTTTTGGCATGTAAAGATGAATCAAAGTCTAATCATCAGTTATAAAACGACGGAAAAATTCATTTGCCAGACAGCGCACACGCTTATATTTTTGGTCAATTGTAAGCAAGCGCAGTACTAATCTAGCCAACAATTCTTTCATTCCAAAATTTTTATTCAGAATTGTAAATACCGATCCTATTAAAATACCCATGTCCTTGCCTAGCTTGCACACTTTTATTCGGTGGTCATCTAAGATCATATCATTGATCTTTTAAATAATTTCAGGTGTTATCCCTTCGCCATTCAGAACGTTCAAAATTATCTGCGGTTGTAAAGCTACAATGAAATGCTGCAAACCACTTATGAATCAATCTGATTGATAGTGAAGAGTCTTCATAATATTTAACAAACTTTGATTTTGTTTCAGTAATCGTTTTACTTATTAAGAAATCATTTTTAAAATGCACTCGAAATTCATGTTTTTTCCATTTTGACAAAGATTTTTTGATATTGATTTATTTAAACTATGAATTAATTATAAAAAATTATAGATTTCTCTCATTATTTATTGATATTAAATTATTTATTTCTTTTATAGATTTCTACTCTTCGATAAAATTTGTTTTATTTTTCAGGGACTTATTGAACTGCTTTCGTAATATTGTTTATAATTAGTAAACGAGCTGACAAGATGATTTTTCCGATGATTTCCTATGTAGACTACGATTATCAGTAAAATGTATAAAATTGATGTCCACTGAACTTATTGTTTGTGCTTATCCACAAACTGGCAATGGAAAAATTTTAATACCAATACCAATAATAATTTCCTTAAATTTTCTCGAAATTGTCTTTGCTTAATTTATAGTTAATAATAAATGTTCGTATTTTCAGTGCCTTTTTGTTGCTATATAAGCCAATCCAATTTATTAACATAAAAGTTATTGAAATTTTGATCCACCCTTTCAAAATTATAGATCCCGATGTTCACTTGGGTAAATAAAAATGAACTGGCAAAATGACCGATAAAAAATTTCAATTATAGATTTTTCATAGATAAAATATCAGCAACTTTGCATTTTTGATTTAATCTTAATATCATAAATAATAGTATTTTTCAATTTTAATTTACAATTTGAAACATTGTTAAGTCGATGTAACAACTTCACGAAGCAATGAAAACATGAAAATTTTATTTAGTTAATTTTTTTGAATTATTTGAATAAACGGTTATTTTTACTTTACTCGTTTAATGTGATTTTTAATTAAGTATTAAGTTTTATAATTACAATTATTGTGAGAATAATTGTTGGACTTAATCATTGATCGCATTTGAGATTTCATTTAAAGAAAAAACTTCGATCAAAATAAAAGGTATTTGTAAAAAGTTTAAATTTTCGACAAGACGATTATCTTAATTAAAGCTTTAAGAATCACAGAAAACGTATTTTTCTACGTCAACTTGTATATTATTTTTCCCTTTTAATCCGAAATGATACCATTTCATTAACTACTCTAGTCAAGCAATATGAAATTGTTACATAGTGAGATATGCGCTCAGATGATATATTTTTTATATATTATGCATTTGATTTAAATGTATATTATGTCGTTTTTTATATAAGAGTTAAAATTTTAAATTTTGGACTTTGTGAAACAAGTAATTTTGATAGTGAATTTTTTAATTAGAGCTGTAACTTTAATTAAATTTTCCATTAAATTAAATTATAATTTTAAGTCTTTCATTGAATTATATTTTTTACATATTGTTTGTGTAACGAATCCATTCTATTCAAACGACAGAAGAAGAATTGTTTATTTTGTATAATAAATTCTGATTATTTTGATTTGAAAATAAAAGTTTATAATGCATATAAACAAAAGAATTAATACATTAGAAATTGCTGGGCTGGAATGGCCTCGACAAGAATAAATGATATAATAAAAAGTCAATAATGCGAACAAGTGTAGAAATAAATATTAAAATAAATTAAATGAAAGAGAATAAATTAATATAAATACAGGGATGGAATTAAATAAAGAAATAATAATCATGTAATTGAAACTAACTAAATGATTTGGAAACAGAACAAACGACTAATAAAGAATGATGGACAGCAAAAAACGTAAAAAAATAAATTGAAGCAGTTAAAAATAATAAATCAATTAAATGGTGAAAAAGAAAACGAAATGAAGACATGACAATTAAATATTTTTATTTATATAGTGTATAAGTGATATAGAAGTATTTTATATTTTTAAAATTTTAAAATAATAATAATAATGGAAGAAATAAAATACATTACGATATTATATGTAAAAGTAATTAGAATTATATATAAATATAAATTAAGATAAAAGATATTTATTGTAGAATGTATAATTATTAAAATAAAATTTGATCACTGAATTAAAACAAAAATAAATCTGAGTATTATTATTATTAATATTGTTATTATTAATGTAGATGTAATAGAGATTAATTATCATTAGAATTATGTAATGTTAATATGGTATTGATATTATTAGGAATATTAATATTTATATTTATAATGATAATATTTATGATTTATGATTATATTTGTTAACATTAGTTATTTATATCTATTATTATTATAATTGTCACATCTAGGTGACCTTTGAAATTACGAATTTATCATTCGTTTCGTGCGGCCTTATAAAATAATTACAATTTCGAAAGTTACAGCTGATTGAATTCAAATTTATGAGTCAGGACCAACCTACAATGTAGAAACTGCAGAGTATACCAAGGGTATGGAATTCAATACAAATGCACATCATACAAGCAACACCCAGTCTATAAAAAAATTAAGTGAGCCAAAGCATCGATTAACAATGATGTAGTACCATACATAAAAAGGCGGTATTGATATGCTTTGATTACACATCTGACTGAATTCATTCGAAATCAGCATATAAGAAGACATGTCATAGTAGATTGAAATTTAAATGTGGTGGGTCCATGAAAAACACAATTCGAGCAGTTTCTAAAGATATGGAGCACTGAACAATAAGAATTAACATTGTTACAGAGCGAGTTTGTTGAAAAATAAAAGC
>MQRL01628381.1:8783-20430 GCA_001938525.1 Dugesia japonica
TTATCACATACATATGTTAATTTACTTATATAAAGGTCAATATGAAATATTATATTATTAATCATATCTCACATTCCTCTCTTTTAAAGTGTTTTGACCATTCAATATTTCTTATTATTCTTTTATCATTAGTAAGTTGTAATTAAAGTGTTTCTTAAAACATTAAATTTATTAACACTTTATTAATTAAGGTCAACTTATTTTTAATGTACCCGGGAGCGACTTGTATTTTTATCATATGAGATTTACTAATTTAAATTAAATTGTACTCTAGAAATAAGTTGATCCACTATTACAATCTAAAAGTCTAAAAATTATAACCAACTAAAAAGCTTGAAATTATTAACGATTAAAAAGTCTTAGCATTATCATCACCTAAAACGTTTGAAAACGTTAACCAGATAACAAACAAACAAACCAGATTGATTGATCAAATTTTTATTAATTAAATATTTTACTTTGAAAAATGAATTAATCTTATTATTTGGTTTTTACAGGGTTTCTATTATTTTTTAATATTCCTCAGGGACTCCCAAATAAAGTAATTGTTTCTTCTATATAACTTTTTATGTATAAGGTTTGTTGATTTTTAACTGTGTTATTCGTACTCACCGTAAATTTCCTATCGTATAGTATAAATTTCAATACATTCTGAGTTTCTTTAGATATTTAAAAAAAAGTATCAACAAACCCGGGAAGGCGGCAGTACATATTCGTTAGGAAGGATTTTCCGGAGACGATATTTAAACTTTACACAGTCACCATATTTGCCTGAATAAAATAATACCAAATTTGAATCGATAGTGGACATCAGTGCACAAAAATCAGAGCGCTAAAAGCTGAATTTTGAGATATTTTAACCACAAAATCCCATTTATTTCATCAACTATTAAATTAAGTTAACTTTAGGTTAACACATCTGGAATCAGCGAACCATTCTCTATTGAATAGACAACTTTTTAACCTATTTGAGAAGAAAAAATCTTTTCGAAAAATTTTTAATGGTGCAAAATAATCGTGGTAAAATTCTCAGCAGTTTGGTATAAAAATCTTTGAAATCTGAGATATAGAACATATTTTCTCAAAAATTTAGACTGTTCACCCAGACTCCCATAAAAAATTCATTCAAAATTTTTTTAATTTTTCATATTATTTAAACAAAATAAACGGCTTGCTCGGATTCCTGAAATAAATTTCCTTAAAAAATTTTTGCCAACTAAAAAGCTTGAAAAAATATTGCAGCTTAAAAAAGAATAAAAAATTTCCCAAATAAAACCACATAAAACGTAGAGCCACTTAATTAAGTAATATTACCTAATAAGATGTCATTTTTTAAAATTCCCAACTAAATGCATTAGAATTAAGTTTCATTACATCACTAATCCGTCGGGGGGATTACTGAATGTGTACTGGTAATGTTCGCTACTATTCATCTACTTATAATTAATTAATAATTATTTAAAGATTTCTAAACGTTATCAACGTTTATAAATGAAAGTTGTTTTAAATTCATCTTTATTCAAAATACTCAAAAACTGTTAATTAAAATTAAAGAAAAAATATAAATGATGTTTAAAATAGTATTGAAAAAGAAGTTACAAAAATATATTCCAAAGCGAACCGTGACGATAAAGAATACAAAAAATAAATTAAAACAATTTTTATTTCGGCTTTCATTGAATACAAACAATTCACATAATAGTTTATTGTCCATGAAAAAATTGTAATTTTTCTATGTTATGCTAGCAAAATTGATGAAAAGATGTGCAATTCAAATGCTGTAAAAGTAATCATATAAAATGAATTTATTTATCATTTCCGTTATTATTTAGATATAATCATAATGTTTCATTTTATCATTTTCTTATTGATAATTAGTGTTGTATATTGCGATATTTATGAATCTGCGGATTCRTGTATTTTCAATAATATGACAACAGTAAATGCGAATTCCAATATCAAATGTGGAATAGAATGTAGTCTTAGACAATGTAAAGCATTCAAATTTAATTCGATTGAAAAATATTGTAATTTATACAAATTTTCTGAAATTTGTCAATCAAATACAAATTGCACAAACAATACTGTTTTCATTAATGATCGATACAATAATTTAGTAATATATTTTATTTAATAAATATATTCATTGATTTATATTCTAATTTCAGTATGAAAGTGATAATATTGGATTCAGATATAAAATATTGAATGGAGTTAATTATATATATGATGACGGGTACCCATCTGTATTCAATATTAATGATTCTAATGCAGCTGGTCCTTTGCTAGTTGGAAACTCAAACAAAGTAATAATGGCATTGGGAACATTTGGAAATAGTAAATTAATTTTGTATCCAAAATCCGGTTTTGTTACAAAATTAGCTCAGTCTAAATTAAATAATTCTCGATTGATTACGAATATGTTGAAATATTTTTCAAATGGAAATTGTTCTGATCCAAAGGATTGTTATCATTCAATTGTTTATTATGATAATTTTACTAATTTAAAAAATCAGGTATTTGGTGTAGATCAAAATTCAACATTCAATTTGACAGATTTGTTGAGCCAACCAAATATTGATAATTGGCATTTTATTGTTTCAGGAACATTTTGGACCATTCCAAATTTGCCAGATATTTATAAATTGGTCAATTTATATGGCTTGTGTATTACAACAGGTTATGAGACCAGTGATTTCTTAGTGAGAGGAAATATTTGTGAAAATATTACAACTTATAAAAATGATAAATGTTGAAAATGATAATTTTATTAGTGAGATTTCTCAGTTAGTTATGAAATTTAGGATTGCAAACTGTTAATTCTTAGGAAAATTATTTTGATTATTGATTTTAAAATGTTTCGTTTTGGTTTTATTTATTCGTTTATGATTGCAACATTGTTTTAATATATTTTCATTCGCATCATTTACAAATAAATGCTGACATTGATAATCTCGACAAAAATCCCTCTTAATTTATATTTATGATGATTTCTGTTGAGTTTATTAATTTTATTTTGAAATTAAATATGATAAAACTTAAACAATACTCAAGCATTATAGTAGGTGGAAGTGTTAGCTTTAAACCAGATGATTGACAGTTCACATCACATCTTATAATATAAACAACAATAGTATGTGGTTAAGTGGACTCAAGAACAAGATGTTTACATTATCTCAGGTGTAAACATTTACACGTTAATATAAACTATGAAATTGACACCTTCAGATCAGATTAATGTAAACAGTGGGCATTGTTACCCAAGATGTGAATTTTCACACCTTTAAAATAAACAAACTTAGATGTGAAATTATACACTTCAGTTAACCTCAAATACATATTTTTATTGTTTTAATTAACATAAAAATTTTCACAACTTATTATACTTCTATTAGAAATTTAAAGCGTTGAGCATTACTATATAAAATACATTATTATTATTTTTATTAATAATATTATTAAAAATGTTTTTATAGCAGTGAATTTTCACACCTTTGGCATGAACTTTCACATCTTAATCTAAACTACGAAAAATTATTCTATTATTTTGTATTGACGTGGGAATATTATAAAAATTTTTGTTGTTATTTAAATGTACTTTTTTAAAGATATTAATTGTCACACATTAGTATAAACTTTTTCATTAGATTCACGTGAAATAATGAGCCTCAAATATTATTTTTAACCATATATATTTGTTATATTAGTATATGAATTTTCTCTCTACTAGCGTGACCGTGAGAATTTTAGAGTTACACATTATTCACATTTATCGAGCATAACTATAGATATAAACCTTAATATTTAAATGCTATTTTTAACGTAAAAATATATTAAAATTTTATTATTTCTTTAAAAAAAAATTTTTATACCTATATACTTATGGTACTTATATAAAGAAACATTTATTAATACTATAAAAAAAATTTAGAAATTAAAAATATCACTATATAAATAATGATCATAATCATTTTTTAATAAAAATTTCAAATATCCTAATATTTATATTTAAATGTTTCTTATAAGTGTAAAAATTCATAGCCATGGGCAAACTATGATATTTTAAATGCGTATACATTTTCACATTATTTTTTTATAATTATTAAGATGTTTTTGTAGATGTGAATTAACCATATAAATTTAAAAATTAATCCCTTACTTGATTATAAAACATTTTAAATAAAAATGAAGGCGTTWATCAAATAATATTAAAACAAATATATTTTGAAATTAAATTGAATCAAATCTAATACAATATTAAGTTAGAATAGTAAATAAATTATAGATGCTACTTTATAAAATAAAAGCTTTTACATTCAAGAAAATTTTTAATATTGGTTAAAATTAATTATAAATAAGTAAAATATATATATAAAGAAATATAATTTAAAATAAATATTATTATGAAATTACTTATTTTAATCAAATTATTATACAAGGTTAGAAACATGTAATCAAAGGTTAGAATATTGTTGCAAAGGTCAAAAAATTTAAATGACACAATTGCATTGTAATGACATGATTTCATTGTATATAAAGCATCATATTTTTGTAATTATTATTACACAAAACAAGAAATAGCAATGGTACGTAAATTTGTTTATTATTATTCATTATCATTTTTCTTATTTTCAGACTCCTCGACAGATTTTTAATGAGAAATTTGCAAAGATAATAGCTGAGGTAAAGGAATATGAACAAAGAATAATCAATGAAAATGCGATGAAATACATTGAAGAACAACACAATCTCAGAGATCAATTAATGATTCAAAACCGGAGGGCATAGGAAATTGCTCAAAAGATATTGGAGAAAATCAAATATTTGCTACAAAGGTTACGACTATATGAAGAATTATAAATATAGTTGTTAAAAAAATATTTTTATAAATATTATTGTGAGTTTTCCTTTTATTCATGGTTTATTATTTTAAAGGTTTATTTTCATGGTTTATTATTATAATTAGCAGCATAGGTTTATCAATTATTATAAAAATTATTATAAATACAGTTATCAATTATGAAATCTAAAATTATTATTATCATTATTATTATCTAAATATTATTATTATCAAAAATATTATTATTAGCAAAATATTATTATTATTAGCAAGACTAAACCTTAATAAGCAATATAAGTTTAGGTGTGTATACATGTATGGATTTGATTGGGTAATGNAAGTTTAACATGATTGGTTTAACCTTTAGATAATTGGTCTTAACTTTAATACTCATCTCATTAAAATGGAAGCCATCCTATTGAATTTATATAACATGAAAATTGAAAATATCGAGGTGAAGAAATAACAGTGGTCAGCATATGATGAACTACTTTTATTAAATTAAGCATTAATTTCAAAAGCTAATTACTGATTTCATACATATGCTAATAAGTCTTCTAAATTCATTTTCTCATATATTACGTAAACAATACTTTCATACAAATTGAACCTGATTTTCTATACAATTAACCATCATAAATTTAATTTATTTAATAACTATTCTATACAAGTCTATTGAACACTTTTAAACTGGATACAATCAATAAGCCAATTGTTGCAAATTATAATTAAATTATGCCCCTGGCATTTGGATTTTATTCATATTAGTCATAAAGCAAAGAAATGATGGAAATATTTTTACAAATTACTAAACGTGTTTGTTTTTAATTTTTAGAGGAAAGAAAAAATGGAGAAAGCAGAGGAGCAGACGAGTTTTATAAAGAGGTGCACGAAGAAATGCAGGCAGATGGTGATGATGAAAGTTAAATGATTATATTATTTTAGAAGTGTTTGAAAATGGTATAGAGTTTCCATGAAGTGTTGGAATATTATTTAGAATTTCAGAGAAGTGTTGGAAATTTATAAAGAATTTCTGAGATGTATTAAAAATTTAGAAAGAATTTCAGAGAAATGTTGGAAACTTATTCAAAATTTCCACGCAGTCGTGAAAGTTTATCTAAAATTTCACAGAAGTCATGGAAGTCTATCTAAGATTTCACAGAAGTCATGGAAATATATCCAAAGTTTCTACGTAGTGTGTGAAAATTAATAAAAATTTCACAGAAGTCATAAATTGATATACGATGATACTCTATTAACTATGTCCAAGGATTTACATTGTAATCAAGCATTTGCCTTTCTTTGGATTAATAAAAGGCAATTTTGGATTGTTGCACATATTTATTTGGTGTGTACAAATCATCAATTATTGACAATATAGTACTAAAAACATGAAAGTTATTTATTTTAATTTCAAAAGGAAAGAAGCCTACCATTGATTTTAAATAATTTTAATTAAAATTATTAATTTATTATATTAAAATTTTAAATTTATTTTGTTTAAATTCATTGTTTGCAATAAATGTAATCTTTTCAAATTTCCAAAATTTATTACTCATGTATATAAGTCAAATCTTTAATAATTTCTTAAACTTATAAATGAAATGGGACAACAMTTGCATGTCTTCAATCTAGACCAATACAAATCATTAAACTTAATACATTCATAACCCAATACAGTCAATAAACTAGTACATTCATTAAAAATATTGATCCTATACATTTAATATGATATAGTAAAACCAGTATAATATAGTAGAACTAAATTAAACTATGTGTTAATATAGACCCTTACTTACTTTACCTAAATCTATTAAGTTCTCATTAAGATATACAATTAGCTATTCATTTCATTAATTACCCCAAATACATACAATTCATATACTTTTTCAATAAATGTTTAAATAAAACACTTAAAAGTAAATTAAATAAAAATTTTTATTATCTAATATTTATTAATATACATTGTCGTCAACTCCTGGCATTTCTTTAATCTGGTACAGGTATATTCCTGATACCTAGAATATTAAATCTTCTCCTAAGTTCGGTATTCTTTTAGAATTTGTATAAATAATAACAATTGATTCATTAGTATAATGTAAATAAACTACACCTTTTCCAATTACATGTTATACTTCTGACCATTCTTCTTTTTCTATTTATTCTTCTTATTGTTACACACAGACTCATTATTCACGAGAAATTTGCGAGTTCTAATACTCCAAATGCAATTGGTAGTAATTCTGTTATAAATCCGCCATATTGTTTATACAAAATCTTTTTTATTAATTTCTTATTCTATGTATTTATAAGTGTTAACAGCGACTTTTTATGTTTTTCCTATGCCTGTCTTCTATTTTTGCTTAAAGTTACATTACCATGAACGAAATTCACAATAATCTCAAGAGTAGGTAGATCCTAGTGCATGTATAAAAATTTTCAAGGTCAAAGTGGCTTCATATACTCAATTTTGATTGGTCGAAATTTTCAAGGTCATATTATTTCAAGGTTAAAGTGGCTACGTATACTCGACTTKGATTAGTGGTAAGTTTTTTCCAATGTCAATGTGGCTACGTATACTCAATTCTGATTAAAAGAAATGTTTTCAAGTTCAAAATTGTGTGATGACTGGGGACAGTTTTAGTTTAATTAAAGATGAAATTCAATAATTAAATTTACATAACTTTAATATTTGGTTTATATTAATGAGGGACAAATCTTATATTAAGAAATTTAAATTACTATAAATAGTATATTATATCTTAAAGTGAAAAGAAAAATAAATATAATTACTAAAAATAATGCGAACAAAAATAAAATAAAATAAGATAAAATAAAATAAGGTAGGTGAAAATAAAATAAAGTAGATAAACCACCTACAGTTAAAAACTTTTGTATAAATATGAATTGTGTAGATAGTAATACTGCACAAATTATCATTTTATTAAGGTAAAATATTGATTATTTTATTAAGGTACAAGTTAATCAACATTTGTTATCGTGNAATACTATTTGGAAATTCGGTCAATATATTAATTGGAATTACTTTTCGGGAAAATTATTGTTTTTTAAGGAGTAAATTTTTTATTTAAAATTTTCTAATTTTTATAAAACAACTGGGATAGCTTTTTAATTTGAAAAAGTTAATATTTTCAATTTAATTTCATAGTCTGTTAAAGACTAGTTTTTATTTATTTTTCAAATTATTTGAAGTCTGTTAAAGACTTGTTAATAAAATTTTGGAAAGTCTGACATAGACTAGTGTTTTAGTTAATTTATTTTATATAATTTTATTTCATTGATATTACTTTTATTAGTCAGTTATTTACTAGCAAACAAAGTATTAATTAAAATTTAAAAAAGGGATACTGTTAGACATAATTGTTAGCAGGTATCCTGTGTTTTCCAAAAATCAATATAAAAATTACCGAGACCCAAAAATCTCGTTTCTTGTGTCCATTGTTTAAAGGTGGTGTGCTGCGATTTGTTTGTGCGTATAACCTTTAGGTCAGTAGTTATTTCTGAGCTCTTTCAATTAAATTATATAGGAGCAGGTTGCTCGAAAAAGGTATCCCTAAAATTCAGATTTACTTTATATTTTATTTAGTCAATTTTTTTGTAAAATTGTTTATAGTTTTAATAAAAGTTTATTATAAAATAAACGTGTTATCTTGATTGATTTATATTTATTTATTATATAATTACTTATAATGAATAAAATAACGTTATACCTACACGCCTATTTAATTTATATTTGGAGTCAGATAAATATTTTTTGAACGACCAGATAGGAAATGAAAAAGTAAGATAGTATTGTCTTATTACCTAAAGCGTAAAATAATTCCTTCCCTATTAAATTCGCTTTTAAATTATATGTAGGTAAATAGTAGCGCAATAGATCACCCTTGCCCCTCCTCCTAGACAAGAAACTTTTATAACAAAGACAATGATTCATACCTATGACTCATTGATGACTGAAAAAAGACGATGACTCAGCATGATGACTCATTGATGACTAGAACAAAGACAAGGACTCATCGTATTTTAGATTAAGAGTCATCGTTTTTATTGATCATAAGTCATAGTTTTTCTTAAAGTTATTTTCAAAGTCAGTTATCTATTACCCACGATTCTGATTGGTCAGTGATATAGTATCCATAATTCTGTATGGTAGACATTATTCAAAGGTTTAATGATGAGCCCCCTATAAAAAATTTTTTTAATTTTTTATTTATTTATTTTTTGTAAATTTTTTTTTAAAAATTTTTTTTACCAGTTCATCGTTTTTTTTAAGGTTATCCATTTGTATTTTTTTATCAAGGTCATCCAATATTATGAGCACTACTACGTTTTCGAGTGTATTATTGCTTAGGTACCATGTAATATGTAAACAACAACCGTTTAATATATGGTTTTTGTATTAGTTGCATAGTTAACTGGTAATCATGTATTATAATGTTTTTGAGTGTTATACATATATAGCAAAATGAGTATATAAGGATTATGAGTGTATTATTTACATAGTAACCCTGTAATATAGGTTTTATGATTATATTATTTGAATAGTTACCTTGTATTATTTACATTGCAACCGTGTATTTAAGGGTTTATGAATGTATTATTTGCCTAGTTACCTTGTGTTATTTACATATTAACCGTATATATTAGGGTTTATGAGTATATTATTTACATATTAACCGTGTGATTTAAGGTTTACGAGTGTAGTATTTGCATAGTTACCTTGTATTATTTAAATATTAAACGTGTATTATTTACATATTAACCGTGTATTTAAAGTTTATGAGTGTATTATTTATCTAGTTACCTTGTATTATTTACATAGTAACCGTGTATTTTAGGGTTTATAATTCTACTATTTACATATTAACTGTGTAATCAAAGGTTTACGAGTGTATTATTTGCATAGTTACCTTGTATTATTAACATAGCAACCATGTATTACATGGTTTATCATGTAAATATGGTTTATGAGTGTATATGATTTTAATATTTATAATGTAAAATTACTGTATTAATACTTAATGTCTACTTGGTGTTATGTTTTTTACTGCAATAAATCATTATGAAAACATTAGTAATATTTAATTATATAACATTTTATATAACATAAAGAAAGACAAAATATAAATACATTTATTCAATGATAACAAATATATTCATTGTATTTATTCATTTCAGTCAGATGCTTCTCCTTGGCAACCAGAAAATTAAACGTTTCACATCCATTACAGTTAAGTGCGCAAAATTCCGGCGACATATATATTATATATATGCATAATATAAAACCACAACGTAATATATAAATTATTTGAAATTTAAATATCTAAATTTAAATTAATATTTTTTCGTACTTGAATTGTAAACGTTTTGCATTCATGTTGCGAAGTTTCTAAATTATTTCAATCAAATCAAATAAATATGAAGTAATGTTATTCACATATCCTTGAAAATTCAACTTTTAAAGCGTTAGTATTACTAGTTTTTCTGTTGAGAACGCATTTATACATAAAGTGTCATATTTTATAAGTCGTATAGGAAATAACTCCGGTTCAAACCAGTAGCTGACTATTCTTGCTAATTTATACATATTTATTGAAACTCACATATTTACAACAATTAATAGTGACTTTAATTGTAAATTTTTATATCGTAGTGGTTCAATTCATGCGGTTTCAATGGTTTCTAACAACCCATTATTCCACATTTTTATGATCTAAAGTAAATAATTGTAAAGTTATCACTTTTGACTTAAAATTGACATGGTATGTGTATAAAAAAGCTCATTTTATTTGTTACTTTTGCATCACTTCATCTCTGTAATTAATATTGGTAATCATAATTAATGAATTTAGACGAAAATTTATATGAAAATTTCTCACACTCATAAACTATATTCATTCATAAAATATTCACTTTTAAGATTTTATATAGACTTAGGAGACGGTTACTCAGTAATTTTAAGATATATATGAAAACGTTACATAATTATAAATCATATACACTCACAATCCCTTATATATACATACAAATATTTACTTAGTTATTTATCAGTTATTTTTGAAATAATTTCCACACTCATACACCATATAAACTCGAAAAACCTATACTACACAGTGTTTAAGTAAATAATACAATGCAAATATACAAATATTACACTCATAAACCCTATATTATAAGTACCTTCATAAGCCTTTTATTACACGTTTGATATGTATATAATTTCTTAAAAAGTATTATATTTCATAAACCTTATATTTTTTGGTTGCTATGTAAGTATAACACTCATAGACATTATAATACATGATAGTAGTTGGATAGTGGCCGTAAAGAACAGCACACATTCAGCAAACCCCCCCCCCGCCCCCTATACGTAAATGGATTATGACATAACTGTTTTTAAATTTTTCTAATGTATTTAGTTGGGAAAATTTTTCAGGCTTTTTAGTTGTGAATTGGCTCTGTGAGGTCGATGAGGTTGAATTTTGATTGGTTTTAAGTGGTTTTTGTCAAAACCTTTCTCGGTGAGGTGGAATAAGATTGATTTTTGATTGGTTTAAGTGAATTTGGTTTGAAATTTTCTCGGTGAGGTCGAATTTGGTCAATTTTTGAATGGTTCAGGTTAATTTGGTCAAATATTTCCTCGGGATTGGTTGGTTTGGGTAATTTTTGGGCGTTTTGGTCTAATGTTTTCTTTGGCATTGATGATTTTTATTGATTTAGGTGAACTTGGTTGAAAGTTTTCTCGGTTAGGTTGAATATAGTCAATTTTTGATTGGTTCAGTTGAA